>JAUOBX010276953.1:0-11331 GCA_032360705.1 Eupentacta quinquesemita
CGTAGTAACGACTTGCTAATTCGTACAAACGAGTTACTAATTCGTATAAACGAGTTGCTAATTCGTAGTAACGACTTAGTAATTCGTAGTAACGACTTGCTAATTCGTACAAACGAGTTAGTAGTTCGTATAAACGAGTTACTAATCCGTAGTAGCGACTTAGTAATTCGTAGTAACGAGTTGCTAATTCGTAGTAACGACTTAGTAACGAACTTTGGATTCATGTCCACCCTAATTAAATCCTGGGAGAGGTCGAAAGTGGGCATTGCTACGTGACTGTTATTCTCTAGTTCGTAGGCTCAATGCGGCCGGGAACTTCAGCTGCCTGTTAGCGCAATAAGTCTTAAACGATTTATCCGAATTATTCGTAACTTGGTAGACTAAATCCTAGAAATGGGATTGGCATTTGATACATGACTGCAACCCTCTATTCTGCGGGTTCTATGCGAATATATCCCATTCACACGGAGCTTGGTGTGAACTTAGTTGGTCCCGAAAAACATGACGGCAGTTTCAAGGTAACCAGAGCCTAAATTTGCGTAATTCCCAACTTTGTCAGATTTCAACGGAACTTGGAGGATTTGGACTACAGTTGGCGCTGAACAACATGAAGGTTATTATTTTACAGGTCATCAGAGATCAAATTGACATGCATGGAATTTTCCCAATCATCAAATGCCAATATTCGTAATTAATAATAATGTTAATAATAATAATAATAATGTTGCTACTTATATAGCGCCTTATGCCAAGGCCTCGAAGCGCTTCACCGTATTACCCCTGGTCATTGGTATAGCTCATCCCCCACACATACGTGGGTGTGCAGCAGATCGAGATCAGCGCGGATGACAAGCCACACCTCACAGGTTCCCAATTAGCACCTGGGTCGAGAGAGACGAGCTAGATAAAGTGTCCTATCTACAGACACACTGCGGCGAGACTCGAATCTTTGGATCAGAAGTCCAGAGCCTTAACCACTAGGCAACCGCGTCCTATTGTAAGCAATCGGGATAAAGCACCCTGCTCAAGGGTACAACGCGGGCTCGAACCCGTAATCACTGGATTACTAGCTCAATGCTTCGCCGACCGGGCTACCACGCTCCACGCGGGGTTGTACACATTGGTTTACCGCCTGCACCTGTCTATAGTTGTCTGGCCATGCTGTTGCGTATAGTTCGAGATCTGTCGCGGGAAGAGGCTGTTTTAGGGACTGGATGTCGAGAACCCTCTCGCACATATGCTGAAACCCACTTTCGGGCACTGAAAACTACGAAAATGCAAATAAATGGGCCTGAGCACGGCCCAACATGCGAATGTACCTTTTGGAGTGGGTCCCACTTTGAATGTGACCGGAAGCGTTATAGGCTTCGAGTATAACAGTCACACATCACAGCCATCATTCAAATGGAGACAAGCGCAATCATGAGAACGTCTTTGGCACCTTTGGTATAATTCTATAGGTCGATGAATGTCAACACCGTAAAAAGGGAGGGCGTGCCTCACTATTTGAGCGGAACGCCACCATTCGTTGGCGCGGAGTCGATCATCAAGGAAATTCCCGCTCATACCTACTAGATCGTCAGAAATGGCACTTGTGAGGCCTATTCCCAAATGCTATATGCGGTCTATATTATTCATACTAGGAAAACATGTCCGTTATTCATAATAGAAGGATAGGCCCAATATTCATATTAGAAAGAAGGGTCCGTTATTCATAATACAAAAGAAAGGTCCGTTATTCATAATAGAACTTGAACAACAAGAGCACAACGATGTGTTTTAATTCTTCGCCGTATATGTGACAAAATGACAACTTTGACCTTATTGGACTTCACAAGGATGGTCATAACTGAAGCTTATATCACAGAGGATTGAAAACTGATCATATCAGTCCTAACCCGACGTTCATGCGATCTGCCGTTACTGAGTTACATGCTCTTGAAATTTGTCCCATGGTGATTGCGCAATACCAAAACAATCCCAGCATGCAATATTGGTTGATGTCTTGGTTGTACAACTCTGCGAATATCTTTTGTTTTCCTTTGAAATCTACTACAAATCTCACTGGACAGACCTAATAACGAGCGCAGGGAATTTACGTTTGGTTAGATGGTGGGTGTCAATATAGTTACTTTCGCGAGATTTACGAAGGAAAACCTGCGTGGAACGTTCAAGTATTACCACGGATAAAAACAATATAATACATCGTTTTAAAATTGTTCAAGTTGTACATTATTGAGCAATCGATATTATCGACAAACTTCGAAGGTCAATAACTCTGCAACTGAACATCGTACAAGGATGGGGGTTGGACCGATTACCTTATTTTTGTATCCTCTTCAATATAAGCCCAAGTTATGACCATCCTTGTGGAACCCTTTTTTAAACTAGAACAGCTTGAAGGCTAGTTAGTTAGGCCTATTATTTATTATTATTATTATTATTACACCGGTGCTTATATAGCGCAGTATCCCGAAGTTCAATGCGCTGAACAATAAAATACAAAATAATACATTATACATAGATTTGTTTGAAATAAAAAAAAGTCTTCATCGATGACTTGAAAGAGGCAACTGATGAGGAATCCCGAAGAAACGACGGCAGCTTGTTCCATAGTGAAGGTGCAGCATGGCAGAATGCTTGACTGCCGACGCGCTTGTTGGGTTGGTGAGCAGTGAGAATGGACTTGTCGGATGATGATCGAAGTGTTCGCCGCGACTGGTAGATACTGATGAGCTCCTGTAGATAGATCGGCGAAGATTCGTGAAGACATTTATAGACATAAGTCAGTATTCTGAGTTTGATCCTGATATCACATGGAAGCCAGTGTAGTGCTGCAAGGACTGGTGATATATGGTCGCGAGGACTCGTCCTGGAATTTATGCGGGCTGCATTGTTCTGGACAACTTGTAGCCTCCTGATTTGATTACCAGGAGCGCCAGACAGCAAACTGCAGCGATACAACTATAGCTCTGAACAGCAGTTTTGCAGGCGTCTGTTGTGAGGAACTCGCGGACCTTGCCAATATTGCGAAGGTGAAAGTTACAGGATCTGACGACACTGGATACCTGATCAGCCATTGAGAGATGTTCGTCAAGGACAACTCCCAGGACACGTACATACCGAGACGGACTGATGGTTTGTCCATCGATGATGAGGGATACGCGGCCGTGGTGGAGCAGGTGATGCGGTGATAGAACATTCAGTAGTTCTGTTTTGCCTCCGTTCAATTTCAGATAGTTTTCTGACATCCAGCGGCTGATGTGATCGATACAGTTCTGCACACGGTCTAACGCTAGTTCACGGCTCAATGGATCAGTCGAATCGTACTCCGTGTACAGCTGTATATCATCGGCATAACGATGGTATGACAGGCCATGATGGTGGATGATGTCTTGCAGGGGGCGTGTACACAGCGAGAAAAGCACCGGACCAAGTACTGATCCCTGTGGCACTCCACGAACAATCCGGCGTGAACTGGAAGTTTTCCCATTGATGCAGACACATTGTGATCGGTCACTGAGGTAGGATGTAAACCAGTCATACGCTGTACCAGTTACGCCAATTGTGGAACCGATAATTTCCAGTAGTTTGCTGTGATCCACTGTATCGAACGCCGCACTCAAGTCGAGCAAGACAAGAATGGCGGCTTTGTTCCGGTCTAATGTACAAGCTAGATCATTATGGATTCTGAGCAATGTAGTTTCTGTGGAGTGCTGTGTTGAGAACTTGAACACTGTCTGATTCCAGGATTTGATAATTCATTAGGGCTAAAAGCACGTCCGAATGGTCTGACCATGCACTATTCCAGACGGCGCCCGAAAAATGTTCAACGTTTTAACTTCCTAACGTCACTCATCATCATAATAACGTAGAACCCTGAACGCAGTGCTGACTATGAATTATGGACACGGTATTCAACATTCGAACGCGAGAGCTTCAACTTCTGAAAAGCTAGTGTTCGGAAATTGAACACCCTTGTTTGAAATTTGAGCAGCCTTGTTTGAAACTGGACCACAGTCCTTTAGAACTTCAGCACCCTCGTTCGAAATTTGAGCACCCTTTTTTGAAATTCGAATACCCTTGTTTGGAGTTGAAACACCTTCATTCCGAATCTGAACGCCGGTGTTCAAATCTGAACACTAGATGCCTCGGATCAAATCACTTTATATTATATAACATCACATCACATCACATATGATATGATATGATATGATATTATCGTACTACTTATCGTATCATATCATATCTAGAAATGGTTTATTGGAATATCACGATCAACACTATGAAAAGAAGTAGCACACACAACGTTTACATACATACATACACACAAACATACATTGTTTGAAACTCTGGTACGATAATGACCTATTGACAAATTGCGAAGTGGAAGCGCCATAAGTCAATTTGAGCAAGTCGGGTTTGCTGTTGTTTCCATCAAAATTACCTCGAGTCGTTGGTTCTGGTGAAGTCATGACAATCACGTCATTGCAACAAAATGCATATTTTCGCCCAAAATATTGCTCTTCCCAAATATTTTACATCTTTCCATAGTCCCTTGAAGGCATTACAAGGTCTTCCTTGCTTTCAAACGCCAACAGGGCGGCTTTAACACAGATGAATGGACGTTTCGAACCATTACCGTCCTCAGTCCTGCCGTCAAAGCGCCCATGAAACAATTTGATGTATTCCGTTGAAAACTTTCGTCGTGTGTTGCCATCTTACAGGGGATTCCTGGAACTTTGCGTCTAGTCAGGGCTAGCTGTGTACCAAGACAGAACTCCCTCGGGATTGAGTAGGGCTGGGGAGAGGTGTTTTGTTATTCCATTAACTGTCATCCCGTAAGGTTCACTCATTGTTAGATACTGGGACTCCTATTTATCTTGACTCGAGCTGGATTAGGGAGAAATGAAATTGGTTGTTTGGCCCATGGGGATTGAACATTTGGTTAGATCATAATGATTGAATGATGTCATGAATTATAGATGCCAACACGTTCAGCGGGTATGATTGAGGCCTACTATGAAGAGTACCAGAGTGAAAAGGCAGCAGGGCAGGAATATTTTTTGTCGCCCCCAATGATATTTTTGATGCGGCGATTTTCAGTTTTAAGAAGGCTAAACGCCCGCCGCCCAGCTTATTTCCTGCCCCGGAAGGCAGACAACATGATGGTGATATATGAGAGCAATTATGTTCAACAAAAATATAGAAAATTCCCTATGTTTACACATTTGTTACTGGTCACTGGTCAGAACCTATTCTACGAACAAAATCACTAATCGTGCAACTAACGCGAACGCCTTGTTAGGCTTTCTCGACCTTTCACGGAGGAAAACAGTTTGAGATACCCATAGCATGTGATAAGAGTACCACAGTACGGTAGTGTAATTGAATTCGTGGTTTGCCTCAACAAAACACATTTTGTCATTATGAAAAAATTAGGCAAGAGGTGAAATGAGGTCAAAGTTGGTCACCATATGCAGTTCGCCCAGACGAACAAAACTTCTCACTGTGGCAACCCTCCGAATTGTTTCATTGCCATGAAGTCATTTTCAAGTTGGTTACATGTCAATGTTTTGGGCAGTTCCTACCCTTCACAAAGGTTCATTACTTGTGATAGCTCGTGATAGGAGTGTCATAGTATGTTGGTGTTTTTGAATTTGTGGTTTATCCCAATGAGGCGAATCTGGTAGTCACAAAAAATAGTCACCACGGTCACGAGGTCAAATGGAGTCAAAGCAGGTCACCAGATGTAGTTCGCCCAGACCAATCTTTCCGTTACAACACCTGAAGAAATGCCTCCTGAAGTTCCTGAATTGCTGATATGTTAATGTCAAACATCGAATTCATGTACATAATTCCAATGTTGTGGGCTGTCCTGACCATTCACGAAGGTTTATAACTTAAGATAGCTCGTGATAGGAGTGCCATGGTACCTCACTAAAATTGACTTTGTAGTTTACTCCAACAAGACGAATCTGGCTATCGCAAAAAATAGCCACCCGGTAAAGAAGTCAAAAGGTCAAATGATGTCGAAAGGTTGGAGTAGGTCATCAGATTATTCCACACAGTAATCCAAACTTTCCATTACCATGGCCTCTAAAATGTGACGTTGCCAAGATGTTGTCATTGACCTAACACACAAAACCACAGGGTTCATCGTCACCATATTTGCAACTGACATACTCATTTTAAACTCAGTATATACTTGCGCTGACAAGCTCCTCCAACTTTGTCTACTCATGACCTGGAATGACCTTGTGCTCACACCTAAAACTATAGACTTATATCTCACCATATGTGCCACCCACATACCAAATTGAAACTTAATAGATACTTGCGCTCCTTGGATATTTCGCAGACAAGCATTTCAAACTTTGTTTTCCCTCGACCTCGATTGACCTTGAGCTCACCCCCAAAACGATGAGGTTCCTCCTCACCATGTGCAACCCATCTACCTAATTTGACAATCATATCTATTTGCGTCCGTTAGATAACGTGCTGACAAGCTGGGGTGCCACACACATGCACACACACACACACACACACGCGCGCGCACACATACGCACATGCGTGATCGCATAAATTCCTTTTGCCTTCGTCAATGACTGAAACAAGACTTAATCATAATAGGTCAGCTATTCATAGTAGGAAGAATTCATAACAGAAAAAAGTACGTCATTCATAATAGAGAAAGTGGTCCGTTATTCATAATAGGAAAAGAGATCCCATATTTTCCTTTCTTATTTTATTTATTGTGTACGATTTTTGTTCTCCCTTGGCCTCGTTGTCCTGGCAGCGCATTGAGCAGATTCCGTTCTGAATGTTGCGCCTCATAAGATTTAATACTATCATCATTATATTCTAATGACTGTTGTTCAAGATAGCCAAAATAGACCGTGATCATACCCCGGCGACGCGTGGAGCGTTCGTGGATATCATAATTTGGTGTGTGGCCGCCGCCGTCTCCGCCGCCGCCGGAAACATTGGTCGTTGAGCGCAATGCCTCTCAAACGCTGCGTCGAATTTATCCGGAACTTGGGACATCTACCCGCAAAAACATCCGCAAGGGCATCTGCAGATTTCGCCTTCCAATACTTGTGCAGCCCCTGCAGGGGCTTACTGCCGATTCGAAAAAAAGATAATAGCCAAATTGATTTCTTTATATCATGGTCATACCCGGCAAATTGTGTGGTCGTTACGCTATGTCCTCAGACACACGAAACCGTATTCATGCGATTTTGTACCCATAATGTCAACCCCTTTGCCCTGGTATTGATAGATATCGCCCGATCGGCGCTCCAATGCACCATTCGCAGGGCCTGCGTAGTCCGCATAATCGCTCACTAACTCGATTCCATCTGCAGTTACACGTGCAGGCTTGCGCAGACCATGCGCGTGCCCTGCATTGCGCATGTGCGGATGGCAACTTAGCGATGGTGTATCGTCTCAAAATATTAATTGATGACGTCACGGAATATGAGTCTTCATTCTGTTGACCCCAAATGACCTTGGACCGAATTCAAAACAATGGGGATCATGTACTCCATATAGCCATCCTACATACAAAGTATGAAGTCCCTGCACCTTTCCTATCACTAGTTATCATGTTCACAAGGTTTTCAGACTTTGACCTCTGGTGACCCCAGATGACCTTGGACCGGACCCTAAAACAATAGGGATTATGTACTCCATATGGCCAACCTACATACCAAGTATGAAGTCTCTGCATCTTTTCGTTCACTAGTTACCGTGTTCACAAGGTTTTCAGACTTTGACCTAGAGCTGTTGACCCAAGATGTCCTTGGACCGGGACTAAAAACGCTAGGGATCATGTACCCCATATGCCCAACCCACATACCAAGTATGAAGTCTCTGCACCTTTTCGTTCACTAGTTATTATGTTTACAAGGTTTTCAGACTTTGACCTCTGTTGACCTCAGATGACCTCGGACTGAACCCACAAACAATAGGGATCATGTACCCCATATCATATGGCCAACCCACATATACCAAGTATGAAGTCTATGCACCTTTTCGTTCATTAGTTACCGTGATCCCGAGGTTTCCAGACTTCGACCTCTGCTGACATCAGATGACTTTGGACTGAACCCAAGAATGACACGGATCATGTACTCCATATAGCCAACCCACATACCAAGTATGAAGTTTCTGTACTTTTTCGTTCACCAGTTATCATGTTTACAAGGTTTTCAGACTTTGACCTCTGCTGACCTTAGATGACCTTGGGCGGAGCCCAGAAATGATAGGGATCATGTACTCTATATGGTCAACCCACATACCAGGTGTGAAGTCTCTGCAACTTTTCGTTCACTAGTTATCGTGCTTACAAGGTTATCAGACTTTGACCTATGTTGACCCCAGATGACCTTGGACCGGGCCCAAAAACAATAGGGATCATGTACCCCATATGGCCAACCTACATAACCGAGTATGAAGTATCTGCACCTTTTCGCTCACTAGTTATCGTGTTTACAAAGTTTTCAGACTTTGACCTCTGTTGACCTCAGATGACTTCGGACTGAACCCCAAAACAATAGGGACCATGTACTCCATATGGCCAACCCACAAACCGAGTATGAAGTCTCTGCACCTTTTCGTCCACCAGTTATCGTGTTTACAAGGTTTTCAGACTTTGACCTCTGTTGACCTCAGATGACCTTGGACTGAACCCAGAAACGATATGGGATCATGTACTCCATATGACCAACCCACATACCAAGTATGAAGACTCTGCACCTTTTCATTCACTAGTTATTGTGTTTACAAGGTTTTCAGACTTTGACCTCTGTTGACCTCGGACTGAACCCAAAAACAATAGGGATCATGTACTCCATATAGCCAACCCACATACCAAGTATGAAATTTCTGCACCTTTTCGTTCAGTACTGTAGTTATCGTGTTTACAAGGGGCGTAACAGACACACAGACACACACATACACACGCCCGCACCATCGCATAGATTCCATTTGCCTTGTGAAATGTTACCTTTGAAACAATGTCTAACAGAAGCATTTTGAAACAAAATATTTCATTTCACCTCTAGGGAATTATTGCAAAAAAATCCTTAGGGGGTTGAATACTGGTCACTCTGCCCTAGTGAAATGAGTGATGGTAATTTCGACCACCTACACATCAGCTTAATTTATACATTATTTCGTCAGAATTCCTACCAAACATGCTGCAGAGACATTTTAATAAGACTGAGACGAATCAAACATCAGCAATTTTCTTGGACTGGTCAACATGCTTACAGTATGTGTCAATGGACCATTCTTACGAATTTCAATCATAACAACATTTTGTAGGAATGCTGCACTGAAAAATTATTTTCTGTCCCAATTTATCCTTAGTTTAATGCAACTTGATAGATTGATTGGTATTGAAAGGTATAGTTTACTCTTCCTTTTGTGTAACTTTTTTCCTGATAATGTCATGCAAAGTTCTAATTTTATGGGTGGTCAGAATTAGCAACCGGTCGGAGTTAGCAGTTCCCCTCCCCTCCCCTCTACGGCGAAGATTCCGTTATGCTTCCACTGACTCATCATTACATAGGGGGACTTCCACCCTGAAGATCTTCAGTTTTGACTGGAGTGCACTAAATGCACACAGGCCTTACCCTATACCCGCTGGCTGTGTTTGCGTACCGGCCGGGGTTGTGTACACTGATGATATCACTCTGTCTTCTTACTCTTAGCTAAAACAACAGTTAGGCTAGTCCTAAGCCTAGCCAGCTTAAGTGAATACTACTGTAGGTGGCGGATCCTTCCTGCTGACACACCGTAATATATATTCATTTTTTTAATTCCCCAAATTCATTCAGGGAATAATTTTCTTAGGTCTACGGATGGGGGTCAGGGGTTGGAGTTAGGGTCAGGGGTTAGGGACAGAGACCTGTCACCCATTGTACATTCGTGAATAATAGGTGGCGGATCCTTCTTGCTGACAGTGTGACGCACTGTTCAAGCCTAAATATATTCTTTCAATTCTTCTTTTCAATTGTCAAATTCACTGAGGGGATACTCTTTCTTTGGATTTGGGTTGGGGGTCAGGTAGAGGACCGTAGCCTCAGGTAGGCCTAGGGTCAAGGCCCGGAGGGTTAGACTAACTTAGAGACAGACACCTGCCAGTCGCCTACTTGCCACCCATTTATACATTTGAGCCGACATTTGACTCTGAAGTTTGAGTCACTCTGTAGCCTAGCTAGGCTCAAATGTCTAGGCTTAAGTTCTAGTAGGCCTACAACTACTAAGTACTAGTATGACAGTAGGCCTAACTATGAGTATGAGTATAACTTAATAAACACTGTAACAGTAACACTAGTTACATGTAGGCCTAGCCTAGGCCACAGGGGCTCGTAGAGAAAATAGGCTATCCCATATACATTATATTGAGTATACAGATCCCAATTTCGTTACGAGCGCCTGTGGCCTAGGCCCTAACGTTAGGCTTAAGTTAAGCTAGGGTCTGGATTCCGGTTAGGAATTTCGGATTTTTACCCTCACGCTGTTCCAAGACTAACTTCACTAAGCTCCCTGTGGGCTATCCGTCGTCCGATCTTGGAAATACTTAGGACAATAGAGGCTAAGTCCAATTAGGAATAAGAACATTTTTTACTTTCAATTCACACAATTTACCCGGGACGGGGGCCGGCCCGATATAGATATTCGACTGAGACAGTGCAGTATACGTACATATTGTGTAGTGCCCATCCCCAGTGCAGTGGCATGTACCGTGCTATGCCGTATGCATTGGTCAGCTCGGTTCAATTTGGGCTATTCTGGGAGACAGCCAACTCGTCCCCTGTTCAATTCGGTCCGACGTCAGTCTATTTTTAGCTCGGTGGTCTCCACAGACCATTTCGAATCATGAGGCCACTTCACGGTATGAGGGCTGTTCTTATGAATCCATTGCTTATCACGGATTTATAACTGAGGAACGCGAATTGGCTGCAGTGTATCACAAGGTGTTAATTTGTGATACATTTACTGAATACACATGGTCCAGTGAGACATTATTCCCCCCAGCTTTCCTATGACTTATATTAAGAATGTGGGACAATTTGTAGTGGCAACACCAAACTATCTATAAATAGTAACAAAACTGTAAGTCGTAGTAACGGATTAGCAATCCGTTACTACGAATTGTAAGTCGTTCGTACGACTTAGCAACTCGTTCGTACGGATTACTAAGTCGTTACTACGAATTAGGAACTCGTTTGTACGAATTAGCAAGTCGTTACTACGAATTAGCAACTCGTTTATACGAATTAGTAACTCGTTTGTACGAATTAGCAAGTCGTTACTACG
>JAUOBX010277064.1:0-11331 GCA_032360705.1 Eupentacta quinquesemita
TGTTGTTTGGCGGTTGAGATACCTCCGATGTTAGCAGCGATGTCTGTTGGGGCTAGCCATAGAGAGGGTTCACCCTGATCTTGGAAACATCTGACACAATAGGACTGATAACGTGAGAACCAACAGCCATTTCACATTATCTCTTCTCGTATTGTCGATACATTAGGTCAGTACAGAGCTGCTGAAAAACTTCTTTTGGTTTTACCAACCAAACCTTCATTTCCTTCATGATCCCTAACACTTTTGAACTATAGTTAAAATGACAATGAAAAAATGCGTGAAAGTACCACACTTTAGTTAACCTAATGTCTGAAGCTGAGGTTTTCTGAGAGTGATCAATCTGAGTACAACCTGACGGCTTTCCTGTCGACGTCTACTCACATTATTGCCATACTTTCACTATCTGTTTGCAGTGCAGTTGCTGCGTAATGTTACGTCGATCCATTCAATTATAATCCAATATATCCACAGTGAGCGAAGACGAATCGTTTTCTCATGACACGACAAACACACTTCAGAATATTTCTCGTGATATGAAGATATTAACAACTATTTGACAAACCTTGAATGTTCATTTCATTTTACCAGACATCACTTGAACTGTTAAAGACATTTGTGGTCCCTAAGTGTAGCTACTGCATATAATTCCATCAGACGGAACAATTGACAAACACTCGGTACGGAATATTTTCGCACTAACTGTTCGTATTGACTGTTGTTAGTGTAGAATACATCTTAGCCCTATCGAATTGAATAAATTGTATCTAGATGAGGGCTCTAGACAGAATAATTCGTGTATCTATTGAATCATGTTGGGGTGAATAAAGCCAATTATATTTTACGAATACCCTTGTCAAGAGTTGAAGTTGAAGGGAATATGGTTAGCGCCGGCGATTAGTGAATTTTCTTGCCCCATGCAGTCCGGCCTGCTCACGATAGAGAGCCTATCATATGGTATCAATTTGGTTCCATCCAGTGATAAAAGAATAAAGCCAGGAATCCGCAGATTCGTCGAAATTCAATTTAAGTCGAATGTGCGCGAGTCAGAGGCAAAAAGTGTACAAATCGGTTGTATCCACATTGCGAACAGTTTTAATTGTGGAAGTACGACGAGTAAACCTTGCTTACACATTCGGCCAAATTGTCGCATGCAAATGTTCAGAATTACTCCAGAATTGAGAAGGCCATCGCATCCTTTCATGGGGGATTCGCAACATTAAACAGATGGCACTCGGGTTTGACAAGGTGTCCGCTGTGAGCCGCATCCCCTGAATTGGTTAATAGGATCTACTTACAGCCGAGGACATATTGATAATTCCGAATGTTTACCCCGACGGGTAGATTAGAAGAGTTCATAGTGTACACACGCATGACGACATCGTAATATGAGACACGTGAGCCCAAATTGTTGTTAAGCTATCGAATTAGGAGAGGATGGAGGTCAGAGCAACCAATGTATAGGCCTCTGCGCGGAGTTATCCGATCTTATCTAACTCTGGATTGACTCAACATCGACATTTTGAACCAACAATTTGTGGCGGGTTGCGCCTAGCTTCCTGCATATTATTGAATAGATTCATTCATTTGAATTGAGATCGAGCCCAGCCTAACGTCCTAATCTATATACTTGGTAACCTGGTGTGCGGTGAGTTGATGTGACACTAGCGAATCTTCGCATCATCTTGTTTGATTGTAATCAGACTATCAGAGTAGGCACAACTAAGTTAATTACAATTAACAAGATGACAGTATAGGTATATTGCCAAGTGATATAATGTTGAAATGTCTGTTCACTATCCACATGAAAAAATGAACCACAAAAGAGAGAGTTTCGCACATAATTGTTCACTAACTTTTCTTGAGCCTCTCGTAGGAAATCAAACTAAATTGATACAGGGATATTTGTAAAGGGTTGTTCCCTCGATATACGCACATCACTTTCATAGGCCTGAATGTATATTCGTACATCTCAAATACATGAAATAGATCGTTAATGGTGCATTTCTATGAATGTTTGTCCTATGAGACTGACGTTGACTGCATTCACCCACCATTGCTAATTTTTTTTGCGTTTTGAGTATATATGACATCTGATCGACCACCAGCAGATTCAATTATTGTATATAAGTGACACACATACCCATATAGGTAAAAGCTACACCCCGGCCACCTGATAGACAAGTTAGAACTACCGTGTCCACAGTCTAATCAGTACACACGGGCATGCGTGCATACACTCGAGTGGCACACATACACGAAAGCACACAACGTCAAAAGACGAATAGGCTCACTCAGAATCGAGAAAGAACAGTATATAATTGGAACGTGTCGAGTTTTCAAGTGGCGATATCATGCATCTGCTTTTGGCGCTTTCAATATTTTGGGGCACAAGACTCATCGGTAGCTCTATTGTTGGTTTTTAATCGGTAGTCAAACCGACTTGACGCACATAACTCGATAGGAAGGGCACGGAGCATTCCGTGCTCTGAATAAGATTGATTTCGAGAAATCATGGGAGACTTTGGCAAGTCTGATCAAATGCTAGCTTTGGCGAGAGGAAGTAGTGATTCTCCATTTGGCGAGCATCTCCCTCTCTTATTTATTGCACATTAGTTCTGTTCCCCAAGGATATAGTTTTCTTCCGGCCGAGAAAATTACCGGTTCGTGTGCACAAACATTGCCTGAGGACAATATAGACTAAATCTGAATCTAAACTAAATTGCTTTACGGAAGAGAACCGGTTATAGATCGCTGTATATCAAAGGCTATGCTGTTTCATCTGATTCCCTGTCGAAATCAGAGTTCATACATCCAGTACATGGTGTTCATTGTGAACACGGTTCCCTTATATTGCCAAGTTGAATGCGGCATTTCCTCGAGATATGTAATCCCTGTGATGTCTACATGATCATCATAGTTTCGAGGTTCGAGCAAAGTTTAAAAAATACTATATTAATCGAGCTGAAATTCGGTACATAGTTCTCGCGGATTATTTTGTTTATTGTAAACAGGATAGCTTTACTCTAACTGAAAGGATGACACTCATACTCAGTATGTTTGCTTCCTACAATATGTATATCAGGGGAATCTGAAGAGGGGAGGGTGTGTAGCTGTGCTATAGGCAATCATCGGTACATTGTATACTGTCGTTGATAAGAGTATTGTCTCAAGATGTTGTGAACAATTATAATATTGTTGATGACAAACAAATTGTGTTGATCACATTCACCAAAGCTTCCTTCAGGTTCACATGATCCTTTCAACAAAGAACTAACTCTCAAACGAGGACAATTTTACCATCAACTATACAGGTCCAGGTCCAGTATAAATCTGGTAATATTAGGAAACAAGGAGAAGACTCGCTATACTTCGGATAAAGAACTAGCCTCTGTAAAGTACATTATTTACGATATGTATAGCCAACGATATGAGGTATAATATCTGTGACAAGGGAGATGCCGTGAGAGACGCCCTAATGAAGCACCCAGATACTTGAGAGCAATTTGAAACGAACAAATAATCACATATGGACTCCGAACATGCACTCTGTTGCTCCTTCGAATAGATTCTAACCTATCGGTGAATCATTCAAAGTTAGGAATTCTGAATATTCGCAAGCGATAAATACGATAGGAGAAATGCAAGCAAAGACGGTAATGACATCGTATATAGGGCTACTTCGAATTGATGAAGTACTTGCTTCCCATCTGTAAATTATTTGAATAGTACCTTTACAAGCTGTGAGGACGATATGAGTACATATCATGGAAGACGCCATGCATGGAACAGTTGAGGAATGTCTAGAAATGAGCAATGGTGGCCTATTATTTTCATCACAAATCATTTATATGGCACCTTCCCAATGGATCAGAGCGCTGTACAATATAGGTAAAATAGTACAAAATACACAGTGAAACATCAATAGAAAAAATATGTGAACAGGTGAAAGACACGATGAAACAGATAGAATGGCTACTCAGATGGAAATGGACAAACGTTATGAGTACTTGAAGAAGAGGAATGGCGGTGAAAAGATCATTATTATCATACTTGCAGAACAACACATATGTCCGATCGACTTATGACGTGAACACAGCAAATTGCCTAATACATTATGGTCTGTAGTTGTGTTCTGCTGAAAATTTGCGGTTCTGGTAATAATGCATCGTTGGCATTTGTCTAGTATGATACCTCCTGTATAATATTCTTATATTATCATTATTATTATTATGTATCAAAACATCGGACATGGAGGAAATAGGCATTCAATACTTTTGATATGTTAATAAACATCTTTTTGAAAGTTACATGATAAATTTTGCTGAACGCCTCTGCAGTAGCCCCCAACATTGGGGGTGTATAATAGTTCAATCTCTCAAGGGTAACTGTAAACGTTGGATTGCTACTAACGATGCGTCGTCAATCGCACCGAGGGAAAATATTAGCATATATCGCCATTTAGCAAGCCGATCGGCGGTAAGCCGGTAACTGCCAAATGAGCAGAATTCTCTATAGGTCTCCTTGATGATATTTTCTTACCATTGAACTCACTTCGAAGATCTTAGGTAACGCCGTAGATGCATCATTAGAACTTGTCAAGTGTACCCAACTCCCCGACACCACAGAAACCCAGGCCAATTTTTTTATTCGTTTCTTTTCCTTTACTCTTTATTTTTGTGATACACTTTATAACTTTTCAAGTGTACTCAACTAACCGACACCGCAGAAACCCAGGCCAATTATTTTATTCGTTTCATTTCCTTTATATTTTATTTTTGTGTTACACTTATACGGTGCTACAATGAAACTATGCAAGGGATTCTTTGTTATCGGAACAGGGAGACTGCATCTGACACTGAATTTCCACTTCGTCCGTTTCTCGTGTGGGTAGGTAGATGTTCCTTGGAATAACGTCAATCGGATGTTTGCGATTAATGACGATCCGGCATGAATGGGAATATGGCAGTATACTTCCCACGAGAGTAGCGTTAGTGTTTACACCAGATGAGTATTGATTGTGGCGGTGGACTCGATCAAAAAAATATCAATCGAGGCACCAGGCCCTTCTATAACATGACACCTATTAGGTAATGAACTTCTCATTCTCCTTACATATCCTCCCACTTTTCAGTCTACTCATTCACACATCAGGGAGAAGATACATCTGTATACACTCGATCGGTCTCAATATTCACTGTTTAGTGTTCGCCTCCAATTGGTAAAATGTTATTCGTCTAGTTCTCCCATTATCGACTCGTCTGTCAAATCTCAACAAATGAGGAGAAAACATGAAGCTTACGTCGTTCTAGTGTCAATATGTCGATGAATGTGAAACTAGGAACAAATTGAACTAGGAACAAGAACAAAAATAGTCACGGGGTACGAATGTATTGGTAAATAGTAAGCCCTCTCTCCTGCGGCTATTTGAGGCCTCGTCCGTGGAGGTATGGCTCCCATCTGTCAAGTCGTGTTTGCCTAAAATCTTCGTTTTCCGTGCTTTTGAGAGTGGTAAGATGGGAATCTCAAAAATCAACACATGCTGCTCTCTTTCAAGTGGATCGATATGAACAGTTGAGTTGTTTGCTCTCTCGATTCTTTTCTGCTCCACTCTCCAGGAAAATCTGACCGAAGTTGGTTCTCCAGTAATATATATGTATTCAATCGCAGGAAATTCATCTTCCTGTTGCGGATGCTTATGTCAATTGCCATCATGGATGTCGTACTATTAAAATTATTTTCAATTCTGAATAATTCGAAGAGTATTCAGAGTATCTTTTGATCATGTTCCAAGGTGCATGCAACTATAACTCATTGTTCAGTTTTCCATCGATTCAGTCAAACATACGATCTAGGTGTTGTTACCTGCGGATTATGGTCACTGCATGGCCTTTGGTTATAGACCTGGTTCAGACGTTGTTACGGGGTCTGATCTTAGATTGTACCAGACATTTCAATTGTCTTGATTCTCAATAATAATAGCTTTGGTATAATGTTAAAAATGTGTCATTTAACGTGAAAACGGTTGTCTGTTGGTTACTCATTTGGTCATTGTCGGTGATGTCAACTTGATTCTGTGTGGATTAGCGTACCACGAACTGCCGCCGCAACGTAGCTTCCTCAAGGAAGCTGTGGGGTATACACGCAATTGCATTCGCCCAGGACGTTGCTGATTCACTCTCCGATGTACTAAACATCGATGACGCTCCAAGAACTACTGACTGTTATATCTATTCACTGAGTAGCATTTTGAACAGACATGCTCCGCCAAGAGGTAAGGGTGGCGTTAGACAATATTGACTGTTCACAAGGATATATTCCAGGTGTCAAAATGCGGATACAACAACCGTATCCGTGTTTATAGAACTAAGACGGAGGGAGTTTCATCACGCCTACGAGAACCACAGCAGATCGGGCATACAACCCACCCACACGAGCCCTCTCAAACTCGCCAACAAATTGGGAACCTTCTTTGCTGACGAAGGCGATGTAATCAGGGACAATATGCCTCAACCAGAACATTATCGTGCAAGATCATGTGACTCTCCTCGTCTGGGAGTACTCTGAACAACCTAAACCAATGATGGTGACGTACGTACTGTCATCAAATAGTCACATGCAAGTCCTGTATTCTTTACCCATTCCAGCATGGCTTCTAGAAGAGGTTTACATAATTGCAGTAATGGTAACTATCGTCAACCGTTTAATCTCAACAGGCGTGAATCCGCAGTCACTGCACCAATACTGGAGAAGTCACCGTTGGACTCCGAGGTTCTTCATAATCACAGACCAGTAATAAACAATGCTTTAGGAGCTTGAGAGGGTCATTGTTGCCCGGTTAAATGATCACATGTGCGATCTCATTCTACACGATGTCCTCCTATCCGCATATGAATCCAACCACTGTACGTCGGGAACCGCACTACCTCCTGTTCAGAATGATATTCGCAGTATGTTGGATCGGGAATAATGCTGCTCATGTTCTCCTTGACCTTAGCGCAGCATTTGATACCATCGAACACGGAATCTCACCCGCATGCGTGGTCGACTAGGCATCGATGGCGTTACTCCGGGGTGGTACCGGTGGTACCCCTCTGCACAAACTAGGACGCGCGAATGAAGGTACGCGAGACTTTTCTAAGGGGGCAAAAAAGAGAAAAACTAACCTTGGACAATATCGAAACCAAAACATGGATGATGATGGGTATCAATTCATGGGCGGTGTGTCAGAGGGCGAGGGTAGGGGGCAGTGGCGTCAGTGGCGCACAAGAGGAGGGGTAGGGATGGTGGCACACATCAGGTATCTTGACCCCCCTGCAAACTATTATTGCGACGCCACTGCTGCCTGCTCCCAGTAAACGATTGATTCACAGAAAACTGTCGAGAACAGAAACAAAAATGTAAATATCAAGTCAATCTCTGTTGCCGGAGGTCAAGTTAACATCTCCGACTCGCCTGTTGGCAATCTTGGTGTGCTGTTTGCAGCCTGTTTTACTCTCAGCTTCCCATGAAGCCACAAGTTTACTTGATCGTGTTCAAGATACTGTATCAGTGCAGCGGCTCCTAATTTTATTGGAAGATACAGTCCACTATGACGACTTCGATCGCTAAACAAGAATTTGCTCACTGAACCAGTGTATCGACTGAGCACCTTCGGCGGACGAGCGTTTCATCTGATTCCCCTCGATTGCGTACCGCCAAGGAATTAGATAATGCATCAGTGACTACCACTCCCAACAACATGGAGGAGAAAGTATCGAAAAGCACTCTGTTTGATAGGTATACGAACTAACTTCATCAGGGGCGCATCTGGACGATGCCTTGGCACTGGATACCTGCGCCTCACGAACTACCCTAATTATTATATCATCAACATCCACAGTTGTGGCATTATTTTGCGATATGCACATTCGTGAAATTGAACAGTATTGTTAATTATATTCGCACAATATAACCCACACGCGATATATCACCTACCTTCGGACATAGCAGCGTCGACATTTTTGCAGGTTTGCGTTACATCACTTCTGCAAATTCTGCTCGTTCTAACTAGGCAAACTGCTCTATCGATAGTACGAAACAATTCAATGTATCTGTGATAGCATGCTTCTAGTTCTAAGATTGGTACTAGGGGAGTTTCTCTTTTATTTAATGTGCTATATGGAGATATTCACTAATTAATATTATCATACGAGTTACTTCTATATCGCGTGTTTCACAACGGTCGATCATATAATAAGATAATTAATAAGAAGAAAGATATGTTTCTATTTAGAAACATTTTGATAATGCAATTTCTATATAAAATATGTAACAAAATTCATACAGTTCTAGCATATTATTCAACTAGTTTTATTCCTAAAATGATGGGAATGATGAATGGTAAAGGTTAACAGTTATGGCTATGAAGTTTTAATATCGGAGAGCAGTCGTAAAGATGTATTATTGCTTGACTCTACCATTTCGGACCAACACACCCACCTAACCCTCAACTGCAGTGTAGAGGCATAAACAGCATTAGAATAAACACATACCCTCCTTCTTCATGGACCCTCTTTTTACTTATTATATTATTGTATACGTATTTATTAAACTAGTAGTGTGTATCACCGAAGTTTGCACTTGATCGTGGTATAGCAAATGACCATACCAATATTTACCCACAGTGGTTTTACCATCACTGTTGATGAAAAACAAGCGGAATGCTATTTTCCCTGGTTTTGTTCAGAGATTTGCTCAACGCCAGAATGCTCGAGCGATTGATTCACCTTATTCGTCAGGTGTTCGATTTGCGCGTTCTTCACTCTAATAATAGTTTCACCAGTCGGTCAAATATGGGCAGTATTCTATCAGAGAGTATCTCAAAGTTAGTAGTCAGCAACAGGAACAATGAAGGAACAGTCTTTCGCCGGAGGCCAGGATTATTCCATCCAAAATGGATGGATCCCTCCCTATCTGGATAGCTGATCCTATTGTCTCTTTGAGGCCACTTCGTTGACAGCAGTTCTGGTTTGTTACTTCAGGGCTCAATATTGATAATCATTTTGCTTAGATGTTCTCGTAGATAGGTGTAAGCCGAACGACTCAACATTTTTCACAATAAATTGATATGTAAACTTTGTGAGTTCCCATGACTGCCCTAACATAAATGGATGACAATGGTGGTTGTGTAAATAACACCTACTATTCACACGTCCAACATTACATTTATGTTCGTTTAGTCTTGTTCAATCGATTCCTCAGGCTGAAGACATGCCTATATAGCACAAGAGGTTGATGCAAGTGCTGTTAGTTTCCATTGACGAACAGAACGTTCCATTATAATGTCATCAATCAGATTTTTCATTTCAGTGAGATACCGGTAGAACATTCCATACGTGACCTGAAATGACTTTTGATGAAGCGACGTTCACGAAGTGCTTCCCCCAGTGATAGGCAGTAGGCACTCAGCAGTGCGCGTGACTCTAAAACGAGATCATTCAAGTTATCAGATCGCACATCAGGTAATACAATGTTGATATTGGGCTCACGTTACGTGGATCAGCAGATCCGAGTAAACTACTCTCTCTGTGACATGATTCTAAGATAATCTGTTCTACAATGTTTGATTCATCTCCAGCAAATCATTTGTCCATCGTTTTTGCTTCGGGGAAATACGTCCTCTGTTATTCGAATGGAGTATATATATACCGTATATTAGCACTCTTAAAGACACAGAATGGTGTCGATTAACCAACTATCACAGAAAGGAACACTAATCCATTTCACTGCGTGACATCCATGATTGAAACACTCTCACAAATTAGTTGAAGCTGAACTCAATAAATTTGTAACAAGCTCGCTACACCATGGATTATCCCTGGTCTTCACAGTGTGTAAAACATCCGCCCTCGTGCGTGTCCTATCATCTCAGAATTTGATATCCATCCATACTGATGAAACAGCATGGAAAAATACCTGAAGAGATTGAACTCAGTGGGAACTGTGTGTCGATGGCTTGCGGGAGGAAAGTGAATTCGTATCTCACCTTAGTGTCATAATGGTGTTACTGACTAAGATATTACAGTGACGAAAGAGTGCATGATGTAGGTGACGCTTATCAACTAGAACGCTCATCAACTGATACAGTTACCATGCAACAGAGGATCTGATAAGCTAATTTGAAGAAAAAGGTGCATCATGTCTACGTCATGTACCGGAACCGTTGATGGGGTCGTGGTGGAGGGTAGAGTAATCAGCGAAGTAATGAACATTATGAGTGGTGGAACTGAGGAGATAACTGAGCGAAATCGATGAGTAACACCCTGGTGAGGGGGAGCATCGTCCTTCCGTACGCAAGTAGAGGGTTTGATTAGGGAGATGTTGGTCCAAGCAACAAGGTTACCACTGAAGCTCGGAGCTGGTAATTTAACAATCAGCCTGCCATATACACTACCAAAGCTCTTGGCACTAATGAATCCAAGCTCTTTCATGCCATACTTGGAATAGATATAAATATAAGTAGGTGAGGTTGAGTAAAAAAACATTGCTTCAGCCCACTAGATATCGCTAGTCCTCTTAGAGAGGAATAACGTATATCTATAATTCCGAGTATAACAGG
This sequence comes from Eupentacta quinquesemita, assembly GCA_032360705.1. Lineage (NCBI taxonomy): Eukaryota > Metazoa > Echinodermata > Holothuroidea > Dendrochirotida > Sclerodactylidae > Eupentacta > Eupentacta quinquesemita. The sequence goes on from JAUOBX010277064.1 coordinate 10,598, forward strand.
GCTAAATCAGTGTTCCTGTCAATGGATGTGCACGGTCATGCAGTGGATTCCTTGAACAGGTTCCTATTTGCATCCACTTCTCAGCATATTACACTAAAGTTCAGCAAGTATGGTTAGCCTTCGTTAACTGGTCAAATTCGATTGTTCAATCAATGGTTCCTCGTGTTCAGTGTGCTCCTGTGTGGCTCTCATCCTGTTTCAAAACACAACTCAATATGAATTAATGGACATTTCAGGAAGTTTTATGCAACAGAGGATCCGTCTATTGGAGAACTACTTCAACATCATGCAAGGGGCATTCCGACTGATCCTGACCATCCTCTACATGAGTACCATTCCTCTCCTCATGCGCACAGAACGTTCCAGGTATTCTGTTCCACCTAGGAGCATAAAGCAATAAGACTGTAACTCAACTAGATAACTCTCTGATATTTATTTCCTAGGGCTGGCCTATTCGAGAGTAGGTCGCATTTCATTGTAGGACATTTCAGGAAGTATTATGCAAAAGAGGATCCGTTTATTGGAGAACTATTTCAACATCATGCAAGGGGCATTTCGACTGATCCTGACCATCCTCTACATGAGTAACATGCCTCTCCTCATGCGCACATAACGTTTCAGGTATTCTGTTCCAACTAGGAGCATAAAGCAATACGACTGTAACTCAACTAGATAACTCTCTGATATTTATTTCCTAGGGCTGGCCTATTCGAGAGTAGGTCGCAGGCCCGTAC
>JAUOBX010277175.1:0-11330 GCA_032360705.1 Eupentacta quinquesemita
GAATGTTGTCCATCCTTGGTCCTGAGGGAATCAAAGGTACGGTCGGGGTCACCAGAGGTCATTCAGTGAATCCAATTTGCATAATTTATGCAAAATTCTGAAGTTTGTTAGATTGTTATGGAAGCCGGTAAATGTAATCTACCATTGATACTGAGAATTCGAAAGGTACAGCGAGGATCACCAGAGAATAATTCCTCCCAATAATTTCTCTGTGGGACTTTATTGTCTCACCTGGACTCTGATCACCTCGTTGTGTGTCTGTCTGTCCGTGTATGCAGTGACATATTTCCTGAACTACAGATGGGAATAGTGGTGACTGGTAGGGAGAGTCTTGGCCCAGGTTCTGCTGTGGTATAACTACTTGGGATTGATTCGGATTGGTTGCAATAGTTGAAGTCTCATCATAGTCGCCTGGAAGTTCCGCTCCCCAGGATCTGAGAAAATGGTCAGATTCTGGGGTTCACAGGTCCTCTGTCGGATGGAGGTCCCTGGAATAGATTGGGATTGGTTGGTTACAGTGAGCCCCCGCTTCCACGTCATCTGTGCACTAGTTGAAAAGAGAGCTATGATCGCCAGTGCTTATCCACGATCAACACAGCCATGGTTCCTTGATGAGCCTTCAGCGGCTTCCTTTAAACCAATATCATTCAATTTCAGAGGGGTCTTCGGGGAATTGACATTTAATTGGGTTATCGAAACAGAACTGCAATGTGAAATAAAGATGTTCCAATTGCCAACATTTGTTATTCCTTGCAAAGTCGAAGGAATCTATGTAGTCATGTCGTATGTGTGTGTGTATGTGTGTTTGTGACGCCTGGCTTGCAATCATGATGACTCAACCCAGCCTAGATGTATGAGGCGCATACTTGGTATATGTGTTCCCCATGATGAGTATATGATCCCTATTGTTTTTGGGGCAGGTCGGAGATCATCTGAGTACAGGAATCCTATTCATTTTGGTGCGGATGGGGATCATTTTACCGAAAATTTTGGTAATTGTGAAAAGTCAATATTTCGGTCAAATTCGGCTTGTAAACACGATGAAACCACCCCATCTGAATAGATTAAGCTCATACTTGGTAGGTATGTTCCCCTACATGAATCCTGATGTTTTGGTGCAGGTCAGAGGTCACTAGAGGTCAAAGTATGAAATTCTTTTAAACAAGATAAGTCCAGAATGTTTGGTCTAATCAGGCTAGAATTTAGTTTGTAGCTTCCTTTTGTTGAATACAGGAGCCATGGTGTCATTGGGGAGTCATTTTTAGCAGAAAGGGAAAAATTGATATTTGGGCCGGTTCTGGCTTGTATATACCATAAGTTCTCCCACCTTGATGGAGAGCTCATATGACTATATGAATCCTATTGTTCTGGGGGTCAAGTCAAAGGTCATTAGAGGATTAGTTGGGTCTCATAATGCTGTGGTTGGGTATGTAGCTCCTCGTTGGAAGTACAAGCCCCCTATCCTTTTCGGTGTGAAGCAGGGGTCTTGTAGTAATGAACCCTGCCGCAGGTTTTAAGGTCACAGGTCATCACCTGTCAAGGAATCACTAAGCCTTTTGGCTTTCTGGTTTGTTCGTTCAGTTGTGTAATAGGCAACTTTACCCAAGAAGATTCCAGTATATAAATGCATGCACTATGTGATCAGAATATATGCAAGCTCTCCTCTCACCGTTGCTATAAAGACGCTCTTCATTTCTTGCGGCTGTGAACTGCAATACAAATTATCTAGTCTAGTAGGCTCTGGTATTGCCAATGTTTTGCTAGATTTTTTGTTCAGTTATGATATGCAACATATACAAAGATTCCGTGAAAAATGTACGCGTGACCAGGATGAGAATATTTGCGACTACTCTTGTCACCATTGCTATATTGGAGGCACTGCTATTCCCAGCGACTCGTTGTGAGACGTTCGTCTATTTCTAGCGACTGTGAACTGGTCTATTTCGGACACGCTAATATAACATCGATAGGAAAGCTTCAGTACATTGGTGGGGCTTGTAAATTGACACTCAGTGGGAGGATATCTTACCATGAAGAAATATAGAACGTTAAAAGAATGTCGCTCGAGAGTATTTGTTAGCCGACAGATAGAAATAGGACACGAGTGACAGTTTAATAATGCTCATATGATAGTCAGATAATGAACACATGATAGACAAACTTGGAATCTCGAAGCCAACCTTCTAGTTTGGGAGTGACCTTATTTGGAGGCGGCACCCTTTTGCTCTGAATTCGAAGATAAGTGAGGGAGATCTGCTGCCGTGGCAATCCGCTGGATTCCGTTGCTCCAAAAAATAATCATAGATATAGTACTTTTCAGTGAAAAAACATGATATCATGAAAATAAATAGGCCTAGGATTTGCTTGGAATGCTTGCTGTATATGAGAACTCGTAATGGGCGGTCATGCTGTTCACAAGAGCTGAAACTGTACGTTCATCAAAACGAGTACCAGGGATAAAACGTCGGGTTGAATCCGACCCGAGTGGAGTGATGCATCTGCGTCATGAGAAAATAATATTCATATTTCTCTGAACAACTGTGCGTGATATCTGTGCCTGTGTGTGCAGATCATCATTATACATATACATCGAACATACTAATTTCGACGTTTTTGCGGACACTCGATTGTACGTGTTCTAGGTCCAGCATCACGTGATATTTCTACACTCAAAAAGCCATCCAGACATTTCCCATGGGAAGGCCAGGTCTGACAGGTTTACGACCCAACCACATGCCTGTATCCAATTATTCAATTAGGATAAACCATGCCAAGCTATAATATCGACCTAGCTTGCCGCGCCTTGGTTTCCTGAGCCCCGTCCTCAACAACGATAAATGCCCGTAGGGTATCCGAGGCTGGTATGACTCCCGGGATATCCTATAGAAGTGGGCTATTTTTAGCGAGAATTGAGTATAAACTTCAACGACATGGTTAGCTCCGACTTCCTTATTACAGTTCATTTTCCCTTCTCTATCTTCAGACAGACACATACAAGATATTAATTATATTGCTTCAGCGGCCTTGTGAAGATATTCTTCAAGGAAGTAATAATAGCCCTTGCCGCCTTCCTGGAAACCACGGAGTGAACTTGCTCAAGGAGATGACCTCCTAGTTTTCAGGTATTTGGCCCTTGGGATACGCTGGCACCTCTCAACAAAACGGTGGTTAGGTCTGCCCGGACGGTCAAATCCAATGTAATGAACAAGCTGAATGTAGGTTCATTAAGAGTTTGGCATTCCTCCTTGGGTGTTCCTTTCTCGACAGCAACGCTGTGGGGGAGAGCTTCTCACATTGATCCGTACTCAAATTTTATACACAGCGTCTATCTAATGGTCAGACTTTCATCTAATTAATTTTGCTATTAGCTAATTGTGTAGCAGTCTCTCAAATCACGTGTTCCTGTATACGTCATGTTGATTCACTTGTGTGCAGTCGTATAGAATAAAGGCCACTCAGGTCCCACTACAACGATATCGTATAGTGCAACGATCCGATTTTTTCAGATTTTTGGCTTACGAATGTCAGTCTCTTTTCATTATGGCGGGTATATACACAGCGGCAATGATAAAGGACCTCATTCGCCATTTGTGTGACCAATTCGTGGAATCGCCCATTCCCAACTCGAGATATTCACCCAGCTTCTATTTATCGGAGAGCTATCCGATTCATCGTTCATGCACTTTTATTGTTTTTCGATATGACGTCACATTACAATGGAGCTGGTAAGGGCCTTCAGGCTAAGGAAAGGTATTTAGGTTTGGTATCAGCCTGTATGAACCTCATTACCGCATTCCTTGGTAGTCGGCCTAAAATCAAGAAATCGTGTAGCAATCCGACGGAAAAAATCGTTAGAATGTGACCGGGCCTTTACACCTAACCTCTCTCGTCATGTGGAGGGTTGTCCACCTGTCTTAGTAGCGGGAGCTTGTCTTAACACTAAAAAAAAACCTAAAAAAATCACTTAGTATAACTGGTTCTCGTTGACAGCTCTTGCGTCTCAGTCAGCTAACCCGTGCATGATATCCTTCTTCTCCTTCTTCTAGCTTCTCCCACTCAAGATTGTGAGGTTGCTGCTGCACGGATCCTCCTCCTCCGGGAACATCTGTCATAGGCATCGTCTGCGTCGACCATTTCCATGACCTCCCGCAGGCGGTCACGCCACCTCCTCCTTGGTCCTTACCTCTTCGTTTTCCTGGTATAGCCATCTCCACCGTCTATTATATATCATCAGTTCCCAAACACATACAACCTACGCTACCAGTACATATGCCTACCGCCCGCCTACTAGGCTACTACAATCATCTTTACATGTTACATGTAATGTTCCGCAGGCGGTCACGCCACCTCCTCCTTGGTCCTTACCTCCTCGTGTTCCTGGTATAGCCATCTCCACCGTATATTATATATCATCAGTTCCCAAACACATACAACTAAGGCTACCAGTACATAGGCATACCGCCCGCCTACTATAGGCTACTATACATACATGTCACATGTAATGTTTCTAAAATGAGACATTCATGTTTGAACGTTATTTGTGCCACACCCTAAAATTGTCCTATGCCTTTCAATTCCAAAAGTGCGTTGAGCCGTTGACAGTCCTCAAACCCCTATGTCTGTATGTAGAATCTGATGATTTCATTGTGACATTCTCCCACGGTACGCACGCACACTCACTATGAACTGATGAACTAAACGGATTTACCTTACATACTTGCACTACATTAATTAGTATTATTGATCCTAAAATAAATACAATGAAGAATTATCATTCATACCTTGTTAAAATCGACTACAAATCAGGTTGTTTTGTTTGTAACTGGTACAAACGGTAACAGGTGTTTCGACAACGCCGCTGTTGTGACGGTTAGTGTCACCCTCTATATTGAGTCTATGCATGAGTAGGCATTCATAATAATTAGGAACAGTCCATAGGCCTACAATTGCCAGCTGGGAGATAGATGCGCCTGTGACAGCGTGTGTATCAAGTAATAATATTCATTATGAAGCTGACAAGGTTGCAGTAATATTGGCCTATGGGTCTATATAGTACTAATATTCAGAGGGAACGATTTTATTCATGTTGCATATATATATATATTGATCTATTGTACAGGATCGTTTAGATTGGTAGTGGCTGTGAGCAGTCTCTGTAACGGTTCGAGTAACAATACATTTATTTCGGAGGAACGACCGAGCGACCATGTGAGTTAGATACCGCAATACTGTATGTAGCAAGCTCGTTGCTCGTTTTCAACATGATGATTGATTATCAGATCATGTTTCTCTGAGGATCCAGTTTTCAGGCGCGTTGTGGACCTGATCCTTGTTCCGGTTAGCCTGGGTAAGCCTGAAATCTTTGATGGACTGTCGTGTATCCATTGGAGGATATGTAGCCTACATATAGCCTATGCATCCGCTGATTGCTACAATGTTAATGAGGTTACAGCAGTAGCTGCCATACGTTGTTACTCCTCACTGCTAAACTGCGCGAGTGTATGCTGCAGCCGAGTTATTCGCATGTTCACATATGGGCTACAAAGGAAGGCTCGTGCCTGTAATGTACTGTGAAAAACAAGGACATTTGGTGGATGATTGTTAATTTTTTTTCAGATGATGCCTGTACTGTACCTCCAATAGAGACTATTATATGAGGTTGACAATGACGCGTAGACCAACCCGCAGCTGATGCCACATGGTATTGGACAGCAACGCCGTCGTCTGAATATTTTTCAATTGATCATTGTTGGTGTATCTCCTGATATCTCCACCATATTTTCTAATGAAAATATTGCTTAATCCGTGAATAGTTCCCGTAAGGACTTCGCGATTATAAAAAAAATATATAGATGGTAGAAGGTATCATTACTACGCGTGCAAGACATTTTCCTTGTGATTTGTACTAGGAAATCGCTGATATGGAGAATTTTGTTACTTTAAACGTGGGTGGTTCGCTATACACCACAACCCGAGCCACCCTCACCCGCTTCCCTTCATCTATGATCGGTGCCTTATTTAAATATGTTGGCCCCACGGCCGTCATCAAAGACGAGAAGGGGCGTGTCTTCATCGACCGAGACGGAGCCTTGTTTCGACATGTCCTCAACTATCTCAGACGAGGATATGTCGTCCTCCCGGAAGGGTTCTCCGAACTCGACATGCTCGCGGATGAAGCTATGTTCTACGAGCTGCCCAAGTTGGCGGATCTTCTCCATGAGCACAAATCGCGTCACGTCAACAAGTTGAAATCTACTGCCGTCTCTGAAGGACACCAGAGTCCCCCGCCGGTCCCGGAGAGGCCTTACCCCCCGCCCCTGCTCTCTGCGGCACCGCTCCCTGCTGCACGGACCGTTGCAGTCCCTGAGACACCTTCCGAGAGAGAGCTACTGACGGTCAAGTTGATCTTCCAGAACTACGAGGATATGACCACCTACGACAGTTTCTTGATCATAAAGAGAAACAAGACCGTCTGCGCCACGGCTGGACATCTGACTGGACGAGTGGACACTTTCAGAGAGATCCCGAACGCTAAGTTCCACAACACCGTCGTGAGCCAGTTCTCCGAAGCGAGTAGTGCGTTCATCGTCTCCCTCCCGATGGCGCCAGCATATGCAACGGAACACCAACTGTTCCAAGACCTAACGAAGCTCGGGTTCCGAGTCGACGGGTTCTCTTCGGAGTGTCAACGAGTGAGGAGAGATGGTGAAGAATCGTTAGATTCGTACAAGAGTATATTTCTGAGTAGGCCTCGCAAGACGGGCATACGTTGAACGTTGTGATACATACTGGAATCGCGTCAACGATGATGTTAGTTGGACATGATTGAAGCAAGAACACAGATTCCTAATAAAAGACCTTTGGCACTAACATTTATTTTAGTATAGACTGTTTAGAGGGTTACTCACACTAATCATTTTTCATCGCATTCATTTGACCACAATTTTGCCAGTAATTTTCCCCATTTTCGTATCGATTTTATTATCAGAGAACATGTACCCGCTGTATTATATATAAAAACACGCAAGTACTACATAGGCATATACCGAGAGTATGGAGCGCCTAAAAGTCAATAACATGCCTTGAGCCATTGACCTGCAATGACGCGATGAAGTATATCAATTAGTTTCAGTTGTCAAGCCTATAGCTCAATCAGCAGTCATCGCAGTCATTATTGGCAGTATAGTCACTGCGTTAGTTGCCGGTTGTATTTATGAATATATTTGATTATATATTATGAACCTATCAAATGCCATTATTGTGAGTACCTGCTATATATGACCCTGTCTGGATCATGTATGAAAATAATGCAAGTGGAATGCTCGAAAATCAACCCCATTACGTTCGAATAAAATACGATACGTTACCCAGAGGATGAGTCAGCTATCTCTAGTCCATTTTGAGGGTTGTATGCATCGAATAGCATCTTGATTTGTGCGATTACCACATATTTTCCACAGCCTAAAATGATGGTCACGTGTGTGATTCGCGATACTTCACCTGCATATTTCGTTCTTTACATATTTCGTTCGTAACAGTACAAGTCACACACTAATGAATATAGGCCTACATGTATTTATCAAAAAATCGGAACTTTATTCCCCAACTCTTCCGTAGCTCGAGCTGATCCAAATAACGCACATTATATATTTCACGTATGAAAATGCGAAGCCAGCTCAATTAACGATACAACGTGGTATAATCTGATAATCGTCTCTCAACTCACAAAGGTGAGACTTTCGAGCCTATAGTTAGTTCCCCACGATGTGAGGCGACCCATATGCACAATAGACTAAGGTGCTCAAGATGGAGTAGACTTGTTGACTATACTTTTGAACACTTGGGGACAGCACAGAAGCCTGCGGATAAACGCAATTATGAAATGTGGAATGATACCCACATGTATATTTTAGGTGGAGTTGAAAAAAGAAGAACATTCTAACATCCATGTTGAGTGAGCGCTTTCGCAGAAAAACGGCTTCAGTTTAACGTTCATCTCGGATATCTGGTGATTGGAAATGACCGAAAAAGCGGCATATTTCATTGGATATATTTACCCATTCCATATGAGTACACAGTATAATGGAATGACCCACATTATATGGATTGCCGTATATCTTCCATGGATCATGAAACATTTATATACAGCATATGTCGTATGTATAAATCATACTATTATATATGCATATTATATCATAGGGTATACATTTGTACCATAATTTATAATATGGAAATTAACATAGAGATTAAAATATTATATAAATACATTATAAATATACATACTATATAGGCCAAATGATAACTTAAACAGTTTTGTACATTTAGCTTGTTGAAATCATAGTCTATTATGTAAATTCCCCAAATCATGGCATATCAATATAGGCTACTTGATATAATGCAGTCATAGGCCTATGTACGTGGCTATAAGATATGGAATGTACTTATAACCATTATATATATAGTAAACATATAATTTATATGAACGTATGAAGATATATTATATGTTATAGTTTGTTTACAATATTTATATATTATAGCATAACCAATATATGATATGCATGCATTTCGGAAAGTCCGTCTCTCCATACTACATAGAATATTCGAAATAATAACTGCATGACCACAGGATATTAAATTATTGTATGCATCATTCCGGCGTCTAAAATAAATAGACAACACGACAATATTAACAACCTGTCGATTTTGTATTTAAGTTTCGAGTTTTGTTAGAAAAATCATCTCATAAAAAGTATTGACAAATATTTAGGCCTGGACAGGTCAATTACGGACACGATAGGCCTAGTAAAGAATTATAAAATCAAATAATCAATTGATTTCTCGCAAAGTTGATCTTGAGACATTGAGCCTGGTCGCAAAAGTTTGCCAAGTAACTTTCAAAAACGAAAAATTATACTTATAGTGTCAATCTCAACATTGGCAAGATGAATATGGAAATGAACTTATTATCTATGCACTAAAATTTGTACCAGATAGTATATATCATAATATTCTAATGCAGACAATTTTCTACTATTCATACATTTAATATAAAATTATGAATTAACGAAACAAAAAAATCCAACTGTTTTGGAGAATAGGGAGCAGACGCATAAGCCCTATGTATGGTTTTCATAAACCGAAATCCCGACCTGTCCAAATCAACCTGGGTGTCAAAGTTACCCCAGTTCACAATATATCACGAGTGCGAAATGGATACCGCATCACTGCCGAGGGGCTCTCCTAAACATCTTCCTCATACAGTCATACAGGAACCCAACGCCTGTTTTCATGAGCTGATACACACTTATCGTCTTTGTGTCGCATCTCACAGTCTTCTCTCGTCCAAATGTTCATCCAACCGTGAGAAGTGGGCACGGACCCTCTATTTGAGGTTGGCGTATGAACGTCCAAGCGCCCACGAAAGAGCACCTGCTCGGAAATGCCGACTGCCAACTGTAGTATTGAGCTTCGCGCCGAGAAGAAAGGAAACGTGGGCATGACTGCTGAAGAGTCACATGTTCGAAGATAAGGTCGTAGAAATCATGCCCCTCTTTGGCTGAGAATTCATCGAAGAATCCTGCAGGTCTATATCACGGGACGTGGTTTTTGGTGCACGGCGTCTTCTCCGTAAGGCGCCTTTCAAACCAATCTCATTCTTCAGAGCCGTAGTCCAGTATATTATCGGGTTCACGCAAGGGTGCGTCATGTGGAGGGCGTACAACCAATTGGCTATGACCACATGCTCTAACAACTTATAACTTTGGCCCTCTGGTTGGAACAGGACATAAACAGTGAAAATACGCAGTGGCAATATGCAGGAGATAAACGTGAGCAATATGGTCGTAAATGCTATCATCAGTCGCTTGGTCTGCGCGATACGACGGGATTGGATCTCCGCAGGTAGGTTCATTGTTGAGAATGACTCCCATACCCTATAGGACAAACTGGTGTATATGAGACTGATCGCGATGACAGAGATGGTGAAGATACCAGTTCCCACATAACCGTGAGCGGGGTGTCTCTGGTTGAACAAGACGTGCATCAGCCAACTATAACCAAAGGTGAACAGAGACGCTGCCACAATCCCGAATGTGTACTTTCTCAGGGAGATAATGATCCTGTATCTGATAGGGAATGCACACAGTGCAATGTATCGGTCGCATGCGACTCCCAAGATGGCGAGGAGGGACTGTACGGTCAGACTCGTGATCGCCACTCGACACCAGGAGGAACACTCCGAGTCTCCAAGAGCGATTTGGTGGGTCTCAATCAAGGAGAAACATGAAATGAAGAAATCGGTTATCGTCAACCAAAATCCGAACAGATACTGTGTCTTACGGAAAGTCCCCATTTTAATCTGGGGTAATAAAATGAGGAGATTTAGGAAGAGTCCTATGGAACATACAGCGTATCTCACTGGTAGCCCAAGTGCAATGGCTCGGTTGAAGCCGCCGCCGTGTAGGGAACCGTTTGTATCTTCAAACGCGGACAGATTACCATCGCCTCCATCGATCAGCGGAACACCATCACTAGTCATGGTTGAGAACATCGTTGTTATTCTGTCAATAAACAGGAAGAGAACTCGTCGGTCAATATAGCAATGATAAGACCTAAGACTATATGACTATGATTGTCCTATATATAGGAGTTCCTCCACAGATGTTGGCTTTTTTTAGTTGCTCTTAATAGTGTTGCTGTCACTCGTGATCTCATTAGAGTCCTCCAAGCGTAACGTAACCTTCATTGGCTCCCCATGGAACAGCGCATCAGATTCAAAGTTCTCCTCCTCGTCTTCAAGATTTTCACTGGTCATACCCCGTCTTATCTGTCTGACCTGGTCCACACTTATACCCCATTAAAGTCCCCGAGGTCAGGCTCCCATCATCTTCTTTGTATGCCCATTCCCATGACCCAGACCTATGGACAGAAAGCCTTCTCCGTCGCGGCCCCGAAGCTATGGAACACACTGCCTATGACGATCAAAGAAGCCAACTCTATAAATCAGTTCAAATGTTTACTTAAGAATCACCTCTTTATGGGTGCATATGCATTGTAACTTGCAGTGGTTGTCTTTTTGTCACATTATGTTGAACTGTTCTTTTTCGCTGTAAAGCGCATGGAGATGTTCCACATGTTTGCGCTATATGAGAACTGCTTTATTGTTTCCTTGACGAGAGTCCAAGGAATCTTTACAGTCATGACAGTATGTGTGTATGCGTGTGTGTGTATGTGTGTATGTAACGCCTAGCTTGTTAACTCAACCCCACTTGGATGGATCCAGCTCATACTTGGTATGTGTGTTCCCCATGATGAGTACATGGTCCCTATTG
>JAUOBX010277286.1:0-11329 GCA_032360705.1 Eupentacta quinquesemita
ATATAATATAATATAATATAATATAATATAATATAATATAATATAATATAATATTTCATTGATGTTCTCTTGCTAATAATTATGAACAATTATTTCAATCCTATGTCAGGAGGGTTCGGTGAAGGGAGTTGAGGAGTAAAGGTTTCTAGAACCAATAAGTAATGACATATATGGTACGTTGTTCGCTGTTGTAGACAATATTTTAGGAAATCATAAAACTCACATATCCGATAGATTCGGTGTGTATTGCAGCACGTGTTGGGGGATTTCCGTTAGATGTGACGAGGAAAGGACTCTGCGAAAGGGAAAAACCTGATGTCGTAATGCATTCAGCGATGCACTCAATTGGAAAATCAGTGAAAAACAGATAAACCAGGAGAAATACTGCCAATGCTGCCTAACTGTTTTCATAGGTGACATAGTGCTGTAAGTCTCGTCAGTCGGCTGTACGCAGTTACCGTGGCTGAACGAAAACAGAAAGCAAAACCAGAAAGCTTCCGCTCCTCCAGGATCTGAGAAAGGGGTTCGATCATGGGGTTTACTGGTCGTTCGTCGGATGGGGACGTAAAATGGCATTCCCGGGAGTAGGTTGGGATCGGTTACTGTACACCCCTGCCTCGGTAACATCTGAGCACTGGTCGGAAAGAGAAGGCGAGTTGTCGCCAGTGCTCCTCCATGATAAACACGACCAGGGTTCCACGATGAGCCTTCAGTTGCTACCTGAACCTGTATCAATTGAATCAAATTAAATACTTCGTAGGGAATGTATCCGTTGATCTGGACATTATTCAAGAAGAGAATATATACCTGAATTCACACGTGTATATCTACTCTCCAGCACACCGCATAGCCGGACAAAATGAACGACAGCGGCTATACTTTTCATCATAAACACATAGTCGGAAAGGAGGGGCATCGGAAAATAAACTTCTGATTGACACAACTAGGGTAAAAATGATGAGTTGAAAACGATTAGCTATGTTCACTGGCACTCGACGTGCAATGCAGATATCTCGACGGAACGGACTCTATGCTCGGAGGGTCAAAGAGTACAATGAACGTATTTTCTATGTGATCATATATAATTATGCGTGATTGTTTGCTCATGGGCGTGCCCTTACATAATTTCGCACGTGGAGCGCTGATTGCTCCGAGAGAGAATCATCGTTAGACCAAAATACACACGCGAACGATTGATCGGAAATTCAGGCAACCTACAGTGGTTCCAAGGTTGCCAGTGATCGCATGTGTATTTGTGCTATGTGTGCGTGTCCTCTCACAACTGCGCCGGTGGAGCGCTGATAAATCCGAGAGCAACTCATCGCTAGACCAGTACACACGCCTACCTCTGGTTGGAGATTTGGGGAATCTGCCCTACTACAGTTTCGAGGATGCCACTGATCACTAGTTTGCTCGTGGGCGTCCCCTATTGCAGGTGCGCACGCGGAGCGCTGATTGTTCCTAGGGCGACTCGTTGTTACTTACTGCGGTTTTGAGGTAGTCAACAAGAAGACAGCAACCCAATTTGAGGCTGCCCTGGTTGGGGGTTTATTTGGATTGGTAAAATCACAACGCATATACGTGCAGACATACATGTAAAGTTTTACATTTTAGTTACTGGGGGGAAAACGCTACCAATGACCGATAAGTTGCAACAATAGCCTGGCTGCAGGGAACCACGCTCCAGAAACAGTCCACAACTGTTTGTCAGTGGCGACGGCCACATATTCTCTGGGGGCTCATACCCCCTCCACCACCCTCCCCCACCCCAGCCCCTACTAGGAGCAATACTGTTCGTGATTGTTAGATGAGTACTTCGTGTGCCTGTTTTGCTACGGTACACTCAATTGCAAACAGCTATCATTTTCCCTAGAGTGATACTACATATATAGAGACGAGGGTGATACTACATGGTCGGCTGAAGCTAGACAAGCGCATTCAAGGAAGGCTCTTTAAGTAATACAAACTCACCATAGTGACAAAACTCATGCAGGTAAAGCAACATCACTGTTAGTCCAGCTACATAGGACAAATCTCCACGGAGGCGACGTGTAAGGAAGGCTAACAATTTTCGATGCCAGCAGAGCAGCAGTCATCTAGGCAAAGATGGGGAGGAGCTAGGAAGCGACACAGGACTCTTCACATTCATTTCCTAGTCGTCGCAACATAATATTCCACTCTGGTATAGGCAAGCAATGTGTCTAGACAAGGGGACTCATGCTCATTTCTTCAACTCAAATTTCTCCACGAAGGAAATAGAGAGTGGATCGGAGCTCGGGAATGCCACAGCTACAGTCAAACAAACGTGTGTGGGCGTGGACATGTCATTGTTTGGGAGTCTGAAGGACATGCCTAACACCTGGCGATAATCAAATGAGGCGCCGGCATAAAGATTGGTTCATTTAGGGGGTAGGGGGGTTCCCTCACTCTCGACCGTACTTGTTAAAACAATAGCTCTCTAACGCAATCTTCGATTGACTCGAAACTTGGTACATGTGTCCGGCCTTGAGAAATCTTGCTTAGTTCGAAAGTGGGAGACTTTACTTGGGGGCGCCATCTTAGATTTTCTCGAAATGTTTTCTTCAATGTTAGTGCAATAACTATCCAATACAGTGTCCGATTGAAACGAAACTTGGTTCATATATCCACCCATACAACATCTTGAATGGATGAAGGTGAGCGTCGCCATGCCACTCCCATGACAGCCATTTTGTTTTTGTATGGAACTCCTTTTATAGCTGCGATCGTTTTGAAGAGAAGAGTACATATCGTTCGTGGTAGTAGTGGGAGTCGTGGAGAGGCGGGGGTGACAGTAAGGTAAGTAGACTCAAGTGGGTATGGAGGTGAGTGTCCTTCTGTGTCCTCTGTCCTTGTGAGGTTCAATGTGTTTCAAAATAGATGTGGTGTGTAGGCTCAGGTAGGGACAATCGAGAGGTCGTGTGTGGCCAGCAGTGTGAATGATGGATGGATGGATAGTGGCCAAAGGTGCAATTCCATAAGTAGATATTATTTCTAGGCTTAGGTATAGGAAAATAATACAGTGAGTGTGTGGGAGAGGATGTATAACTGTGGGTGGGGTGGGGTTTTCGGGGGGGGGGGTCAAAAGAGGTGAAAGTAGGTCACCAGATGCAGTTCACACAAATGAACAGGACTTTCCGGTAGGCCGTCCCCATGAAAGGTTATGTTGGCAATATATATTAGGATATTCCTACTGTGACCTCAAATGACTTTGATCTGTGCCAACAACAATAGGGTCCTTCTTCTCCATAATTGTAACCAAGAGGCCAAATATGAACCTGTTTAGTGCTTTTGCTTTCTAGTTATCGTATTCACCAGAGGGTGCCACACACACACATACACACGCATGCGTGATCGCTAACAATCCCGTTGTCTTTGGCATGGAATCGAAAGTCGAATCTGTTCAATTATATGTGACAACAACACCAGCTGCGATAGGGCACGCTTCATGACGATATATCCAGGTAAGGTTTACCCATCTTCCCTAATTGTCCTTGCCGAAAAATGCCTCCCAGCTGAAGATCAATTCCTGCAGCTCGATCGTGTATGGGCTCCCCCCGTATGAAATGAACTGTTCACAGAAAATACTTAACTAGGCGGCACGTTTCCTCACACACACAAGAATATGATCTTGAAACACATATCCTCCGTGAACCATCTACCACACACTGGTCCTGCACCCCTCCTGGACAGGAGGGAAGCAAATATTGGTATGCCAGTAACCGTGCCTCAATGTTGCCGACCATTCCGTTGGAATACCCTCCCCGAGGCAATACATTCCAGAGGCGACCTACATGCGTTCTATATGCTTATTAGGTTTGTACTTTTGTACTGCTTTCTTTTAATGAATTTGTTTCTCATCTCCAATGTAAAGCTCTGAGCTGCTATATAACTGAGTGTGTGTATTTTTTTTTATTCTGATCGAGTTGGTGACACTAACTGGAATATATGAACAATTATGTTATGTGTATACCAGTAGGTCATCACATATGTAATTGATTTTGGGCAAAATTCAGCGGTTTCCTCTTCTTATTCGAACGAATATCGTGAAAATAGCACTTAGCCGGCGGTATTCATCAATGCAGAAATGTGCAAACTTTGGAAGATATAGTTGAATGCAACGACTCACATAGTGGTAAGCTTCCTCGTGTATTGTAGTAGGTCTTCTGGAATACGGATGATTTTGTTTTCCGAGAGGTCACTGCAAAAAGATGTTGATAAGAGCGATGCGAGTATCATTTTCCAAAAAGAGTTGACACTTTTCTTAGAACAAAAACCACGGTTACCTTTGTCAAGCGCTGCTGCATACTCCCCTGCTGTGTAGAAGCGTGCGCTATATACATGATATGATAAAGACACTAGGATGAGCGGGAGAGAGTAACCTTACCATGACCATACTTTGGTAACCTAACAAACAAAGGTATCTTCATGCGAATTAGACTGAGAAAAATAGGAATGAATAGAGTGGAAGAGGGTACACTTGTAGGACAAGACGATGCGGGCGGTTCCTACCTTGCACTGCTGTCTGCCGGTGCAGCTGCCATCACCTCCCTTCAGCCCAGGGTAATTACAGGACCAGTCACACTCCTCAGAAGAACCGGCAATTGATCGCAAAAGCTTTGAATGACACATAATAAGCCTGGCAGAGAGAACTTGAAATAATCGTAGTATCAGTAGAGATTGGCGGTGGTACCTCTCAGGCTGGCGAAAGATAATTGCTCACTACCTGAAGAAACTAAGTCTATTACGGCACGAGGAAGAGCCAATCCCTAATAACCTAACAATGTTATGCAACTCCGATGCACAGAAAACAGAAGAAGATAATTGAAAGTGAAAGATAATATATATAGGATGGAAAGGGAGGGCACTGTCAGAGAACGGTATCGACTCCAAACATCACCGGGCACTAAATATAGTTTGTGTTCACAAGACGAGCTCAGGGTGATTCCTCAGAATATATGACAATCAAACTGAAGAGCTTAGAATGACGCAAACTACTACAGGCAAAGAGAACATTGAGAAGACAACCACGAGCACCTAAAGTACAGCTGTATGCTGTGGTTGTATGGTAAAACGCATCCCTTGCCAGCAAATGCAATAACATGTATGGTTACCTAGGCATCGGTATGTCTTATTACACGAGGTACATACATGTAGTGAACCTTGTGAAAGTCATTTGTATGTCAAGTTAAAATACGTACAGACATAAACAATATATATGAGCCGAGATCCGACATCGCAAGTCCGGTGCTGGATAAACCTCCACTGGGTGAAAACAGAACACACCTTCTCAGGGATTCTTCAGATTATACTCCATGATCCGTTTAAAAACATAACCACATTTCACATCGAACGTTTTTAGTGTTACTTTCTCAGAAATGAAGACACGCGCGAGAACGTATGAATAGTCCGTGGACTTTCGTGTGTTCTTTTCCACACCCCGATGTTTTCACAAGAGGACAGTTGAATCATACTTTGAATGTCATGAATTAAAACGGTTTAATCCAGATTTCCCGTTCATCTTTCTGACTGGTTCCCCTAAGAATAACGACTTTTTCGGATAAGTCGAAGTTATTTCAGTTCAGCTATCGATTTTGTCTGACTCTCTTTTCTGACTATTCTGCCTCCCTACTGTGACCGTGCTATCGTATTTTGTATTGTTGCTCTAACCGGGCCGATCAATCAACAAGATGCGGCGCTTCTCAAATAACAACTCCAAAAGAAGGCCTGGTAATATACGAGACAATGAAAATACATTAGGAGGCTGGAGTGGGAAAGTATCGTTATTCCATGGGATTGCTAAAACCCAGATGCGCTCGTGAACTCCGAAGCCGGGCAGATCACCCGAAGAACTCGAAAGACCCTGGGTGTTAACGAACCAGTCCTGAGCTCTATATGATTCAGAACAAACAAACAGTCCTATATGTCGGAATAATTAGGGCCTATCTAGACTCACGAACGGGTCCAGAACATGGGAAATGCTCCAAGACACCTTTCCTAAACACATATTTCACCCCACTTCCCGAACATCACCGATGTCCAATTTTAAAACAACTTCGATATACTGAACACATCGTGGCGGAACACAAAGTTGACCTTCTTTCCTAAGAACGCTTCTTTTCACAATGTATATTTTAGCGCCGCATCACTTGCTTTTTTATTCGGAGAGAAAATAGGCCCTTCTTCATCCGAGTTCAGGAATGTTCTACCTTTTACCAGGCAGGCGACAAGCACATCCGCCGACATTGCCATATAGGCTGTTGCATTATCTGTCGTTATGGTAGTCTCTTGTACAACCTATTTCATTTTCTAGAAATACGAAAAATAACTGATATCAGTTATAAGAGAATATTGACTGCATGTGAAAAGACATATATTCGTGTTATAAATATAATGAGCTCACAGTACAATCAACTGCCCCACATGTTTCAGCGAAGTGCTTGAAATGCTCTTGAGTTCATTCTGGCCCATCGAGCTGAAAACAAGAACGATGGAAAGATAATAGTGGACATTTCTCCAATATGGGTACCTCCGACCTATATATGCCTGGTCGCAGTAATGTGTAGCCTCGAAAGCATGTTACACACGTAGTCAATGCCATAGTATACCAAACGGTAGTGATTGTACGCCAAATTCGACTTTTGCTCCAAATTTGACGATGGGTGAGCCCAGCTACTATCGGCAGATCGGCACTTAATTAACTGAGCTTTACCACAGCGGATGCACCGATAGAATAACATGGTAGGGTTACATTCATTATCAGGTCTTAAAAATCGCAAGCTGAGTATTAAGGCTGAACTACGTATTGAATCGCATCTGTGAGATTCGTTGTTCAATGTTAGTAGATCTATGGGGGGAATGACCTCGAGGTATAAACTGCAACGGTCAGGACGTCCGAAAACGCCCAAAGTGTTAATTCATGACAATTTATTTACCATAAAACACGAACGACTACAAGATATACGTCGGAAAGTGATTGTTTGTGCAGCATAACATAAATCATTGATCATCAATCGTGTGACTGTGTTTACCGATCAGCATGGATAATTCCGTGAAAATACAGCGGGAAGATTTAGAATATCAAGTAAGCTGCTCTTATATAGGTTGCAACCGCGCAGCATATTATACGCTTCGGGATGTGATGAACACCATTGTAGAATGCTCCAATGACTGACATAGGTAGTAACAATAATATCATTTTAAGTAACTTACATCCACTTTAAAGATGATAAATGTTTGAACACGTCATTCGTTATTTCCGTCAGTCGATTTTCATCGAGAGACCTATAAGCAAGAAGAATGATATGTAATTAATGTTGGCTCTGTTTCGAAGTCTGTTGCATACAAAGATGTAGACCATGTATACTTGGTAGTAGATGACCCGTTTGACTTTTGCGTCAGGTCAAAAGTCAACGACGATGAACAGCGGTAGAACTTTGTAAACCTCTAATTAGTCCAGCTCAGTTTATTTCAATGGAATATTAATAAGAAAGTAACATCCTAAAATATTCTATCTATAGCCCAGCAAAATGCACCCATAATCATGAAAATACGTCAACACCACTTCAGCATGCTTGGGTAAAGTATATACGTGAAGCATGGTGGCCATGTTGGCTAGAGCGTCGAGCTAGTAATCCAGTGATTAAAGGTTCAAGCCCGCGTTGTACCCTTGAGCAGGGTGCTTCATCCCGATTACTCCCAATGATTGAGAGGTGATTTGTATATTGCCTCTGCGTGTAATGACCACCACATTCACATTGAGGTCAGAGGCATTCCTTGGTCCGTGACCTGGTGTGAGTCCGCAGCTGACGAGAGTGTTGTATCCAGGTATGCACCCTTGCCAGCTTGTATGGGATCAGTAACCGTGTCCGGCGGGTGAACCATTGAAAAAAAGACAAATACGGCAATACGAATGCCTCATTTTCTACATTGCAGGTACAGACCGTACAGTAATGTCATCATGTGAATAATATATGTTTGTAATAGCAGACGATACTAGGCTAGATAGTTGGCATACTGTGTTCAATATCATGAGCACCAAATACCAATGTAGACCTAAGATAACTTAAAACTCAGCAAATGATCAAATTATGGGCAAAGGTAATAACAAGCAAGTTACGGCCTACTAGGTTCATACAAAATGAATTGTGATTGTTAACGGAACGTGGGTAAAATTTGTAAATGTTACACCTGAATGTTATGCAACAACATATAATAGGGGGGAAAAAGGTACCTGATCAATAATAAACATTCATTATTATTGGGCGAGTATGGTTGGTCATGTCGATGACCGTTCTTACGAGTGGTTTGGGTTACACATGATAAACAAACTCACAGCATGATAAGGTTCGATAATGATTCTTGTCGAAGGAACCCAAGACTGCTGATTTTGTTGCGTTGTAGGTCACTGTGGAATCAGTAATAAAAAGTATGAATATCCATCCCATTTGACATAAATCCTCGCTAGATAGTTTGGACCCACACTAGGGTGTGGGAAGAAATAGCAGGATACGATGATGAATATACGGTAGGAACTGATGACATTTGATTATTCTGACGATAGCTTTCAGTGATGTTATTTCACAAGTTGACCACTGTGCTCTCATTCTTATTGTTAGACACTGATATATTTAATATATATATATATGAACATCTATCGGCAGCTTTCGTGTCCCCCAAAATGCAAGGTATGAGTTTCATGATGAGCTCAAGTTCATGGGTTAGCTACATCAAAAACAGAAGACGTCAGAAGAGTAGAACCAAGTAAAACCAATTGCTTGTATTTGCTACTATTAACTTTCCTACAGACGTTCAGTGTTGACATTTATATTCTGGCTGTTTTCTGTAGAATTTCCCAGAACTTGTTCATGGATTATGTTTCCTTCACATTAGCTTTCCTGTCACTCATTGGTGATTGTACTAGCACTCCAAAATTCGCGAGTACTTTCATCGACTAGAACGTTCAATTCCTCCCGTAGGCACGAAAATTCGGCTGGCGAGGTAGTCGGGGATCGAGTTCAGTTGTGGGCGACCTAGCTACTGTCCATCGTGCCGGTTATTTCGGGCTGCTGGTGCATCCCAGTTCACCCAGCTGTGTATGGAAAACGCGAACATTGTTTTCTGTATCCACTCTGTTACACACAGAGTGGATACCTTGTCAGAGGCACCATTTTCGTCGAAAATCGACACATGAACATTATTTCTAGTACTTCATGCGACGTTCGTTTACCGTGAAAGTTTGGCAGGCTGTCCGGAATGACATTTCGCAGATTTTCTACTAAATATATTTTGGCTGACTAGAAACTGCGTTAAAAACGCTATTTCGGGATCTGAAAATTAGGGAATGTGTCGCTATGCCGAATCATAATCGAGCGTCACATAGTGTGGCGACTGTGGCCGCTGCTTTTGGCTACATCAGTAGAGCGTCGGTCTTTCAACCTTATGATGGCGGGTTCGGAACTGCCATTATGCTTCTCTACTCCTTTTGTTCAGAATTCTTTTTTCGCAGTTGTTAACTTATTGAATTTCCGTCCAAAATCGGCTCACCGGAAAACTATGTCAGTTGGCATAGATACTGAATATAAGCCTAAAAAATACCTTTTTTTATTGTGAAATATAACAGGAGTGAACAATATGAACGTAATGTAGTTCATAAACTATACCAATTTAAAAAGATTTGTAATGAATATTCAATTTTAGGTACCGTGAGAGAAAACTGAGCAATCTGTTATCCACATACAACCGGTTTCAAAAGTATTTCAGAGCCGACTTGGTGCTGGGGCCACTAAGCTCGCGTGGGCTACGTACTGCGCTCGCCGTAGTTCCCAGCACTAATGAGCTGTAGAAGTCATGCAATCGTATATAACGGAACGACTGTTGTATGAATATCACCGGCAATATTGTATGTATGTATGTATTGTACGTATGTATACAATGATCGTCCCGTTCGGAACTCGCACAACCGCATAACCAATCAAGGGGTTTAACTGCATTTACGTAGAATTTTCACATTGAAAGAAAAGAGCGACTCGTTCGATTTAGTTACAATTTTTCTTATGTATACTGTTGACAGCGATCTCCTGAAATTCGTTACTTTTTCGTTTACAGTTTAATATTTAAGTCACACACTATATGTATTGGACACGTGCAATGCATCGTGGCTAAGTGTAAAATACGCACTCTTGATCGGGGCCAAGCCCTCGTTCGAGGGCATGTTTTCGCACCCCTGAAAAAGGGTTTTGCCTGAACTGTATGTGAACCCGCACCCTACTGCCCTATGGCTGGCGAGGTGCGTCGCGCTATCACATATTGGCGCAAAGCTTGGGAGAAATAATAATTCTCTTAACTCTTACCTGAGAAAGCGTATTCTTTTATTTTTCTAAGTGGACCCATCCTAGGCTAGCGCGAAGCGACTGATTCATTTGAATGGCTCGAATCCGAAAAGGCTTTACTGGTCTCTGACGCGGCACCATACTGTGGTGTGAAGCGGCATTAGAGTAGCAGGTTCCGGATTTTTTTAGAGAGAGGGAGACCCGTGCAGGATCGGACAGTACATTACATACTTATTGCGCTAACGCCTGAAGTTCCTGGCGGCAGCGAGCACAATTTAGTGATCGGCGCTGCTATCAAAATCGGTGAAAACACATAATGGCCCTCAATTACGTCCTGCCACTGATACATGGGCTCTCTTCTTGATAACTGAGAGATATGTATATGTGCACCCAGATTTAGATAATGCACTTCAGACAACTAACTTAATATAGAGTCTTGACGGGAGACATGATAGCCGTTGGACTCGGGTACACGTCTTCAGTCCGACACATCTTCAGTTCATCAATCGAAAGATTATCGGTTGATAACCTGGTCTATCAATCGAGAAAGCTGGTGTATCGAAGCCGAATGCTCAATAGGTCGGAAACCCAGGTTATCAATCGATGAGCCATAACATTTGATGAACTGGGTTTATCAACTGATCATCCAGGTTTTTATAGATATACCGTATCCGCTTAAAAACAGAATTTCCAGAATTTCGCTCGATAAAAAAAATGAAAAAAGTAGTGAGCATTAGATGTTGATCGACCGATTAAACTGGTTTTCAACTTGGAAAGTCGATGAAGTTTACTGCTCTGTTGGATAAACCTGGTTTCTCAACCGAGAAACCTGGTTCATCTATCGTGGAACCTGATTTATACCGAGCAAAACTCTGAGATTGTCTGTATATACAATGTTACTAACAATAGGGGTCATAGCCTCAAGCTCCGTGGCAAACGTTGCCGGTTGGATGTTCGTAAACACTTCTTCTCACAGAGAG
>JAUOBX010277397.1:0-11328 GCA_032360705.1 Eupentacta quinquesemita
GATAACACGGTATCGCAAACACAATAAGTATGTGCCTCGAATGCACACTGGGTACTTGAATCACATGCTGCAAATATTACAAAATATATAAACACGATAACACGGTATCGCAAACACAATAAGTATGTGCCTCGAATGCACACTGGGTACTTGAATCACATGCTGCAAATATCACAAAATATACAAACATGATAACACGATATCGCAAACAATGTCAGTTCGGGATAGACACCAAATTGTGTGACTGTGCAGCCTCCATGTGAAGAGTACAGAAACTCTTGTTGCAGACCGTGGATTTGTGTGTATCATATCTGTTGGCGCCCTAAGGGAGATGCAGAAACCTGTTGTTCATTGGTGTTAGTGATTTCCATAGGTTGCATGTAATCATGATGAGAAATGTGCATACCAAGTATGAGCTCATCCATTCATGTGTTGTTGTTGGACAAAATAGCATATTACCCTACTTGCAATTTCCCTACATGCAACAAAAATGAGGGACTGACTTCAACAGAAAAAACACCAGGGTTTTCATGCACCCCACTAGAGAGCAACGTGCCAAATTTTGACCATACAGGCATTCCTTAAAAATAAACTCCACCCCCTTATGGAAGACTATTAAATTGTGGCACAGGTCAAAATGAATCGCCATAACAATTATGAACCCCATCAATTTATGCTAATATAGTATTGAAGGGGTAATTGTATATTCATCTGTTCATATCACAATGGACTTCACCCCATATGTGGTGCTGTTTCATCACTGCATGCATAATTACTTCATTGTTTTTGGTTCTTAATAAAGGTCATTTAAGGTCAACAACACAAAAACCCTGCAAATATGATAAGTCCGGGATTATTTCAAACTTGTGTGTTCCGCTTTAGTTTTGAGAGTACAGAAACCCTAGGTGCAGACCATGAGTCCCTTTTATGTAACACATATGAGGAGGTAAAACATGATATTTACTGAGACCATATGTGACTCATCCTACCAAAATCAGAGACAAGTCGCCAGGAATCGTTTCTGAGTTGTCAGGAGATTTGCAGAGAGCATTGGATTGTCTTCAAAATAACACTGAGACTGTGTATGTATGGTGAAAATAACTAAAGGTATTGATAATAACAGTTTCACATTATATGGTATTATATGGGCAATGTGGGGATGAATTTGCATGTAGTTCAAAATTGCATCCAGTGACTCTTTCCGATAGGATGGGTCACATGTTGTTATACTTACTGGCACATCCAAAATCTATAGTGGTATCCCATGATTCTGCTGTACATCGATAGGATGGGTCACATATGTTGTTATACTTACTGGCACAGCCAGGATCTATAGTGGTATCCCATGATCCTGCTGTACATTGTAGGATGGGTCACATATGTTGTCATACTTACTAGCACATCCAGGATCTATAGTGGTCTGCATGATCCTGCTGTACATTGCAGGTAGTATATGGGTCACATATGTTGTTATACTTACTGGCACATCCAGGATCTATAGTGGTATCCCATGATCCTGCTGTACATTGTAGGTAGTATATGGGTCACATATGTTGTTATACTTACTGGCACATCCAGGATCTATAGTGGTATCCCATGACCCTGCTGTACATTGTAGGTAGTACTTCCGCTCATCAATCACTGTACCACTTGGACAGCTGTATTGTAGCTCTGTGCCACTAGGATATGATGTCTGATTGGGAGATATGATGACCTGGTCATCTGATGGAACAGTTGGTGGGTCACATGGTGATGCTAAAAAGGAAGAAAGGAATCACAACAGTTAATTGCAGTAAATGCGTTCATGTCACACATCATGATGTGAACAGACAGATCTGTCGGGTTGTGGGCTAGGGTGAAAAAGTGATATTTTCAGTTGCTGGTCTCATTTTGTTGGCAGTGTCATCTGGCAAGAAAGATGATGGTATCACGTTTCTGAATCATATCACCAGTTTTTGTCATCAACATTGAGGTGCTGTGAAACACTGCCATTTTCCTTTCCATCCAATATTAATAGCAAACATAGAGAGATGTGGTCAATTATGTCCCAGAAGGGTTAGAAAGGGACCCATCTATACTTTCTGGCATGAATATTGAGAAAAAAAAGAGGCTATTTGACTTCATTGCTTGAAGAATGGAGCACCGTATGCAGTTACCATTGATATAATTGCTTGACTTGGTAGTATCCAAACTAGCACACTGCTGAACTGTGGTATGTATAAGAGTATTCTTTGACAGTCGTGTTACTATACGATGGGGAGTCTCTAATCTTTTGGATGCCAACCCTCGATGCGCACAAAACGACATCTCTGAAAGATAAACTTTTTGAGTGAGGTCATGTATGTTTACATCAGATGCATATAGGGTTTAAGGTATATGCCCACTGAGGTTTCGTAACGAGACATTCTAAATTCTGGTAACTCGTTACTAATTGAACCAGCACATGTTGACTATGTGTGTGCCAATAGCCCCAAGTAAGGGGAACCTTCGAAACTCACAACCGCAAATTACAGGGGAAAAGAGAAGCCCATTCACCTAAACTACCATGAACACTGCTATAGGGTCAACAAGTCACATTCCAACCAACACAGATGATCCTTCTCTATCGTAATTTGCCGAGGTTAGTTTTGGAGGCTCCCTCTAATGTCTGTAATAAAGAGGATTTTCCAAAGATGGTTGTGCCTCAATGAAGGATAGATAGCCTAATATCCTCAATGAATGAGGGACGGATGCCAGTAATATGTCCGTATCTTGCACGGTATCTATAGAGGATGTCTCTGGATTCATACTCAGGTGACCTTTGACACCATCGCATCATTTTCTTCCAGCTTCTCCCACTCAAGGTTGTGGGGTTGCTGCTGCACGAACCATTACTCCAGAAGAGCTGTCATAGACCTCGTTGGTACTTGACCATTGCCTTGACCTCGTTGCCTTGACCATCTTCATATCCTTCCCCAGGCAGTCCCGCCACCTCCTTTTCAGTCCTACCCTCTTCCGTTTTCCTGGAATAGTCATCTCCATCACTCGCCTGTACACATTCTCGTCATCACATTTCCCCACATGGCCATACCACTTTAGCTAACCTACACCAACCATGGCATTATCATAACACTATCATGTTGTTTGTTGGTGTTAGATAATCCCGTCATTAAATGAAGAGACCTGATTGGCTGACGAGTCCATAATGTAACCATTACATCATCTATCAGAACTATCAGTCTTGGGAGACTGATAGTAACCCCTACAGTGCAGTACAGTGTTAGCGCTGAGGGCTGGGATAGTCAGATTCTGACTACTTTTTCAAGTATCCCTCTCGAAAAATATTCGTGAGAGGGATAATCCCTCTCATTTGATCAAATAGCAGTCCATACCTGAACCTAAATTTGCACTATGATGATGGCAATCCCTCTTTCAATCTAGGAATCCCCCTCAAAGAGGGAAATCCCTCCCTGACTTGATTTCTTAGGGCTAACACTGGTGCAGTACGAAAGGCTCATTGCACTATTTACAAATTACATCACCCTTAACAGCAGCTGATCACTAATCACATGACCAATTTGCGTTCGAGGGGTTGTGCAAAACACCAACAGAAGACGTAGACGCACCCATTGTAACAATTACCTTATTGGGGAAACGCTAAACTATCAAAAGGTGATCATTTGTACTCACGGTCACAGGTTGGATTGTCTTGGTCCCATTCACCAAGCACACACGTGGCGCCTGTTGCTCCAACGAGATTGTACCCGCTCGTACAGGCGAATGTCACTGAGGTACCATGGTCAAAGGTCGCATTTGTTGGACTTACGATGACATTTGGGTCATCAGGACTAGGACTCGAACATGGCAACTCTGATAACAGACAATGAGAAATTTACAGTTTAAAAATTGATGTTCAACAGATAGGACCATTTTGGGATCATAAAACAGAATAATAATTGAGCACATGCGATGTGTTAATATGGCCAAAAAATGGATGAAAACAATCATGAGAGTAAATAAAACAGGTATAATTGGACTCAATGAGCATATTAGAATAGCCGAGAAGTAATTTTCCATATGGAGGGATTTTATGTTGTATAATACAAATCGTGAAAACCAATGGCAATAATAAGGTATAATCCTGCCCTCATCTGAGAGACCGCAGCAGCTGTCGAAACAGCCCCAAAACCATGATATCCTTGAGCTAGTAATCCAGGAATGAGGGGTTATAGCTACGTTGTACCCTTGAGCAAGGTGCTTCATCTCGATTGCTCACAATAGGACGCAGTTGCCTAGTGGTTAAGGCTCTGGACTTGTGATCCAAAGATTTGAGGTTCGAGTCCCGTCGCGGTGTGTCTGTACACATGGCACTTTATCTAGCTCGTCTCTCTCCACCCAGGGGCTAATTGGGACCCAGCCAGGAGTTGCTTGTCATTCGCGGTTATCTCGATCTGCTGCACACCCTAGTTTGTGTGTGGGATGGGGTATACCAATGACCTGGGGTTATACCGTGAAGCGCTTTGAGGCCCTGGCATAAGGCGCTTATAAATTGCAACATCATTATTATTATATCCTCGTATAGTTTCTCTGACGTGGGGATATAATTGTGCGTCAAAATGACACATGTCATTCTGTACTCTTGACTAAATAACACAAGAATGGGATAATCCTAATCAATATACCAAGAGTTATAGTTATTGGACCACTCTCTTAAGGAAATGAATGTTGTTCCCTCACAAAAATAAATTGGAAGCATGTATAAGTCAACATGTTTGTCCGCACAATGTTGTTTCTTTTGCTTATTGATCTAATACTTCCATACACTGTGCAGCATTGTAGACTAATTGGTTGAGGCGCTGAGCTAGTAATCCAGAGAGAATCTGAGTTGGAGACCGGGTTGCATCTTCGAGCAAGGTGCGCCATCTTGATTGCTCACAATGAGGGGAAGGTGATTTGACAAGTTGCCATCTGCATGCAACCCCCCCTCCCCACTCCATAGCAGTTACCCCACAGAGGCATTGTCTTGTTCCGTGACTAGAGTCCAATATCCAGAGGTATGAACCCTTACAAGTCTTTTATGGGTAGGATACTCGTGTCTGGAAAGTAAACCATGGAAAGAAGAAAAAAGAAGTGATAACTAACACCACCGACAATATCGAGTCCAAAGTACACACACACCTGTGCAGGATGGATCTTCACCATAGTGCCATTCACCATAGAGACAAGTAGCACAGGAATCACCGAGTAGATCATACCCTTCTGGACAGGAGTATATCACAGCAGAACCATTTTGGTACTCTGCTTCATCTGGCTCTAGGGTCAGGAGCTCATCAGATGGAGATGGGTTGTTGCACGGTGAAGCTGAAAGAAGTATCATTATTATTATCATTTATTAACAGAAGTAATACTTCACAGATGACTATACAAGGTTTATTGTGTCTCACATTGTTAGAAACAATGACTGCATTTGGTGTAGTTGTAGAGTTGTATCTTCACTGCACATTCATCTGTGCACTTGTACTATAACTAGCATAACACTAAATTTGCTGCCTAAGCTGATATCCAGATATCTTAACTACAGAGTAGGGGATCGTTTCAACTGTTGTCTGATAGGAAGAGTGCATTTTTCATGTAAGGGGTGGGGGATGTTCGACCTGCTGAACCTCCCTATCCGCCATGAGGGTTAAACAGGACCAGGGCCCTCCAGGTCTGAACTGGATGCTAAAAGCTGACAGCAATTCCAGTTGACATACCTGATTGCTGGCTATCGGTACAGTCCTTTTGTACCGAGTGCATTCTTCTTCGATTTGGGAGGACTGTAAGTTAGTTATTGCATTAATTTGCCCTGAAGAGGCAGCATTAATACCAATTGTCTGAGCCAACAAATTATATTTGATTTGTAAGTGCTATTGAAGAAATTCAGAGTTGGGCATAACTTTTCTCCTCCAATCTAGTGGTGTCCAGAAGAGTGAGTAACATACTACAAATCAACTTAGATCTCTCAGGATGTCACAACTTGTAATTACTGAACAAACCTTGACAAGATGGTGCTTCTGCTTCTTCCCATGTCCCATAGAGACATACTGAACTAGAATCACCGATAAGGTCATACCCTGGTGGACATGTGTAATTCACCAAACTCCCATTCTGGTAGAGGGTCTGGTTTGGAGAGACCTGTACCAATTCATCTGTAGGATCTGGATAGTTGCACGAAGAGGCTGTGAAATATAGGATGAACAATGGAACAATTGATTTATTCACTCACTCACAAAATATAATACCCATTACTGTGTCAACTTTGAGCTAGAATTGGTGACCGGCTGCAACAAATGTTTACATTGGCAGGAAACCTACTCACACAAGCATCACTCAAAATGTGGGTTGCATTTCATCCTGAGGCATTTGTGGTGATTAGCCTACTTAATCAGCATATATTACGCCCACAACCCAATCAATCCATGTACACTTCATAGTTGTCATATATCCTGAAATGCATCATCAAAGCATAGACCTATCAAGAGATTTCTTGCACACAAGCTTTCAAGCCAATTTTTTTATCAAATATGCTAATTATTGCAAATTATTTTGATCAATTGCGACAAATATTGGTTTGCATAGACAACTTTTAACCATACACCCCCACACAGAATTTGAACATGGGGGCTTCTACGGTTCAGGAGATATGGAAGTGCACATACAGACAGACAGGCAGACAGACACACGACAAGTTTGATCTCTCTAATTTCCTCTACTTTGTAAAGCGCATAGGGAGTTACTTTGTAATTATTATGCGCTATATAAATTGAATGTATTACCATTATTATATTGATCACTAAGTCTCTCCTTGAACAAAGCACAAGAGAATAACCCACCTGAACAGTACGGCTCAATGTCTGTGGTCCAACTACCATGAAGGCAGGTAGCATTGGGGTCTCCACCAAGGTCGTAACCATCTGGACAAGAGTAGGATACATGGGAGCCATTCTGGTAGGATTGCTGCTCAGGATCCAGAATTACCTTACTATCAGCAGGAGCAGGGTTGTCGCAGGATGAAACTGTAATGGGGTAAAAGTAAAACAATATCTAGTAATCATTGGCATATATCACCCAATCAGCAAAGGGGTATAGGACTAGATGTCAATGGTGGAAGAAGGCCAGTGTCCCTTTCAATCATCACACACGTTGCAAACTGCAAACAATTACACATCTACTCAGAGAGTAGATGCACAATATACTTGTGTGTAAATGCATGTGATGGGAATTGAACTCTAACATCTCATATACTTATACAAGATTTGGTAATCATTGGCACCCAACACCCAATTGGCAAAGGGGTATGGAACTAGATGTCAACAATGAAAGAATGCCAGTGTCAACTTCAATCATCACACCCATTGCAGACTGCAAATGTTCAATGTCTGCTTGTGAAATAAATGCACGATAACCATATATGTGAAGGCATGTGATAGGTAATTGAACTGTGATATCCTGTGTACTGATATACTTGAAACAAAATATGGCATATAGCGTATAAAATTGGGAATCTTCATGGAGAAGGAAGATACAAAGGGTTTCTGAACCATTTGATAGCTTTAAACTTATGAAATGCACATTGTAGCTCCGAACACTCCTAGAAATAATATCATTATGAGTCAGCCAATAAGAATATATAGCGAGTACCTGTACAGAATGGCTCATCTTCAACTGTCCAATTTCCAAGTTGACAAGTGGCAGTCTCACTCCCATTCAAATCGTAACCATTTGGACATGAGTAATGTACAGTGGTACTGTGATTCTGTGGTAATTCACTTGGGTCCTGGATGATAAGGTCACCACCAGGTGCTGGATCCTCACATGGTGATTCTGTGAGTGGCAATGAAGAAGCAGAAAACATATTGAATGACTTTCGTACAATAGTTCATTTTGTGAGGGTATCGATGAAATCATTAGGGTTTGGATCAGCACTGAGCATATATAGTAGAAACCCAACAAAACGAAGCTGGGGCAGGCATGAATAACTTTTTCCTCATAGGGAGGTACCACCTTCAGTAACAGATGTCCAAAGGATGTCATTTGTCATTCTGACAAAGTTAGGAGAATCGCATAAATTACACACAAATAACGAGGTTTGGGATCAATCGGACAAAGAGTCAGAGAGTTATTGCCCTTACGCTTTTATGTTTCCGGCGGCAGTGGTGACGGCTGAGATAGCAGCAGCAGACATAGCCCTAAGACCATCAAGATTGAGGACCCTGAACAGAATATCATCATACTGTTGCTTCTATACACACTTATGCAGTATTCAATCACATAAGTTTCTGAACCACTGTATATGACCACTGACTGTTCCTATTGTGAAACACTGTAGCAGGTATTAGGATGAAGAATTCACGGTTGAAAGAATTTTATTGACTCACCTTGGCATGAAGGGTCGATGTGGTCAGTCCAATTTCCATATAAACACATGGTACCATTGTCTCCATCAAGATAGAACCCATCAGGACAAGAATAGGTGACCACTGTCCCATTCTCATAGGAATCCTGGTCTGGCTGTAGGATTACCAGTGGGTCCTCCACGGGAGGGATCTCGCAAGGTTTGGCTGTGAGTGTATTGAAAAAGTTAGAATAGTGTAACTATCAGTGTCAGTACAGAACAGGAGCTTCAGCTATGCACACTGAGAAGTCAACATGTTGCTGAGTATTTTGTCCGTTCGTCTGTTTGTGCATATACAACTATGGCAAGACCTTTTAGGGGGTTGCTGGAGGTTTCTATCGATCAATACATTAATCACTAGTGAACTATATTAATCTTTAGTGCGTATATAGCAAAGGTCCATAGGGATTGACATATGTTGAAATATTCAATGTGGCGTTCTCATGAAAAGTGTTGAACCAGGTGCTTTTCATTCTGAGCTTTCTTCTGATGTAAACAAAGACCAGATTCTAACACGATGCTAACTAAACAGAGATTCAATTATCCATTAGCAAACGTATCGGAACTTAATCGTTTATCATTTTCAGCCCAGATATCTGTGCTATGTTCCATGTTCACTGTCACTCACCAAGAAGATTAGGGCTGCAACCAGTCCTGTTAGGTACGACTGACAACCAAAAACCACGTTCCATAACCCATGGGTTACAGGGTATCTCATACCTACCCAGAGTTTCAGGATTCTATGTGGCAGGGGCCTGAAGTAATTTTAGAAACCAAGGTGTGTAGGACATGGATAATTGAGCTTTGGTGTTCCAAATGGGACTGATAAGATTCCCACATTATTTTCTTTACAGTTAAATATATAGTAAACACCTAAATTTTGAGAAAAGTAGCAGTTAGGCACAAAGCATAGTTACACATAATGCATGACTGCTGGTAACAATGCTTCTACCATCACATTCCCCAGTGCTTGATAATGTGGACGATGTCCAACAAGAATAAAGATCTGACTAACTTTCAAGAATTACATAAATTACAGTTTACAGCAACAAGACTGAGTAACATTGAACGACTCTATACTTAAAGTATAGACCCTTTAATACTGTAAGCCAATAATCCGAAAGATTCAAGGTCAAAGCTAATCTAACAGAAATTCCTGGATATAGGGCTTTACACTTTAGGCCTAACTTATGTACATGTTTGTCTCTGTAATTAATCTGCAGGAAAGCACTTTAAATTATCTCACCATCACAAGGTCATCGGAACTACTGTAAAATGTTATGCAATACGAGGCTGCCAAAAAATTCATGAAAATATCTGATTGTCATTCAATTCAATTTTGCTGGCTCTTCCTGTATTTCTATTTCAGGTACTTCAAGGGACTTTTTTTACAGCCTTCAGCTGTCTTAACAGCCTCATGTGATTCTACCTCATTCATGGTTTACCCTCCATTTCACACTTGCTCAACATTTGACCATCATTACACTGTGACTCACTCATTGGGTCTGAGTTGATCCACATTCACTCTGAGGTTATGATGCCATTTG
Source organism: Eupentacta quinquesemita (assembly GCA_032360705.1). Taxonomy (NCBI): domain Eukaryota; kingdom Metazoa; phylum Echinodermata; class Holothuroidea; order Dendrochirotida; family Sclerodactylidae; genus Eupentacta; species Eupentacta quinquesemita. Next base: position 9,961 of record JAUOBX010277397.1, read on the forward strand.
GCAGCTTAACTCATAGCCACCAAATAAAACTCACATCTTGCTCCACCTACTTGGTAATCACACAAATATGGGAATATAGCATATCTACCCATCATTAGCATGTTCTGCCTATTGTTAGTAGTCGATGGGAAAAAAGATGCTGTACATGATTGCAGGTTATATCAATAAGTATGAATTGTATCACCAGTAACATGTCTGTCTTGGCTGAAATCAGTCTACGGGCATTGCGGTCAGCAATTTGTTTCTGCCTGATGAGGTCACCAATGCGATGCACAAGATATTTTGAAGAGTGGTAACTGATTCATACATTTAGGGACTGGTTCTTAGAATGCATGAAAACTAACGCTGTGAAACGCTTAGAGATTGTATCTATTTAAGGCGGTATATAAATCCTCATTATAATTTTATTATTAACTTGATCACAAGTGACATTGAAGTTCATTTACATCCCTTCTCGACCCTATATGGATATATCTTCAACATGATTACTCACTCACACATATTCATTCTAGTCATTGACTAGTTGTTATAATGATGATACCATGTCAGATTACTATTGCTGTGCCATCAAATGTATCCAATTACCCGGGTTTATTATAATACTACCGAGCTTAGAAAATGTTGAGCTTACCTATACAAGACGGTAGAGCTTCCAATGTCCAATTTCCATACAGACATATGGCATCGCCACTTCCAAGGAGATCATAATCATCTGGACAAGAGTAGGTTACCTCGGTCCCATTGGGGTATGGTCCCCCCTCTAGATCCTTGATGACTGGGCCATTACCGGTTGGTGGTTCATATTCACACGGTGATGCTTTACATGAAACAGATATTCATAAATACCATGTGATATATGTATGCAATTTTAGGGTTTTGGAGTGTATAATGACCAAATATAAATTCTGATACTAAGAATTGACTAGTGATTTACCTCAACAAAAGGGCAAGAGCATGATGCGCAACCACTTGCTGCGAAGCTGAATGGGCAAGCATTTGTTTGCACTTTACAAATTGAACCAGTATAAAGTTATGAGAGGATGGAAAATCCCTTGACTAGCGTCTCAGTTTTGTTTAACCTCCTACTATGACATCACCTCACTTTCAATTCTGCAACAGAGACCCTGGCATCTATACATCATTCCCTAAATTATAGACTATAGATATCAGTACTTCAATTCACATTCAAGGGTAAAAATAAGAAATTGTGAACCAGGGGCTACTTTTTGTCAAAAGTGGCCCCTGGTTCACAACCTCTTTGGGGGAACCAGGGGCCACTTTCTGTTCACTAGGGGCCACTTTCTGTGAAAAATGTAGAGCCAATAGGAGCATCCCCAATGTGGGGGGACATGCCCCCCCCCCCCCATC
>JAUOBX010277508.1:0-11328 GCA_032360705.1 Eupentacta quinquesemita
TGTTGTGGGTACATCTTCAAAGCCTGCAAGTTCGAGATATTTAATTTGTCAATCTCATCTAATGAATTGTGACAAAATAAACAATTTGCACACTTCTTCTCTTCGAAGCTTGTTTACAATGTTTTCTGTCTGACCTCTGTTGTACTGGATCAAATACTCCATTGTGTCAACCAGCATAATAAGAGGTTTGAACATTTTGCACCTTTGTAATCAAAAGTTATGAGTCACAGTGCCTTGTCTGAGTCCTTGAGTTCCTATACAAATAAATCTGATCTGTACTATTTTGAGGCAGTCCAATAACCACTCCACGACTAAGGCAACCTAAAAATACAAAAAGGCTCCTTCAAGGTGTTGGTCTGTTGGATACATCATTACTATCATCCTTCTAGTTTGGGCATGTTAAATGCGATGCTTCTGAATTGCTAGGGGTAGAATAGACCCTAATTTTGCTTGCACAAAACCGTGAAGGACTCGAGCAAGGACTCAAGACCGGTGTCAAGGCCTCCAGCACTGTGGAAAACTAGCGGACTAGAGAGAGAGAGGCCTGAACGAAATACCTGAACGACCCCGATGGATTGCATCCGCTTCATGATTTCCTCCCCCTTGGTCTGTGGGGCTAGCCCCTCAATGGATACTCCACTCTGGGGATTGAGCATGGGCAGGGCATCCCCACCACCACCTGGGTGTGGGTGGGGAGGGGCCTGTCCATGTGGGCCCCCTCTTCCTCTCTGGCCCCGATGCGAGGGGGCCCCCCGTTGGCCCTGGTGTGAGCCCCCTCTCAGCTGCTTGGGGTTGGCACCCCTGCCACGCCCCCTCCCAAGGCGGTCTTTGATGCTGCCCCGCCCCCGTGGCTGGCCCCGTCCTCTCTGGTTTGGTTGGTGCTGTGGGGGCTGCTGATGGTGAGGTTGGACTGCTGTGAGTGGCTTCCCTTCATGGATGCTCTGAGGACACAAAAATTAATCAAACAGTCAACAGTGTACATAACAGAAAGCCAGCAGGCTTTGTCACCTATTGACTTGATACCAATGCCCTTTGCTTTCAAAACAAGCAGTTTTGATCCGGTCGTGTCCCCGATCATGGAGGCGGCTGGATTCGCCTGATTCCACAAGCAACGTCTCTCACACCTTCTTGCCATCTCAGCCTATGAACTGGTGAAATGATGAACAGTGTTTATAGAATTCAAACAGGAGCAGTATTTACACCAAAAGCCAGAAGGCTCAGTCATTTCTTGACTGGATGCCATAAACTTCAATAGACTTCAAAACAAGCAGGGATCATGAACTCAACATGACCACCAAAACAGTGTTTATAAAAATTCAAACAGAAGCAGCATTGCTGCAGTATCGGTATACTACAATTAGCATTCGCATGATGCAAGTTCAGGGAGCCATTCATTAAGGAACCCTGAAGGTGTTATGATCGTTCTGTTAATAATAGTCAGCTGATATTGGTTGCTGCTGATTCTGACTGTTGTCAACAGCTTTCCTCCAAGAATACTCTGAGAACACAAATCATCAAAACGATCCACAGTGTTAATAAGAACAGGAGCAACATGTATCACATTTAGCATTCATAAGTATAACGTAATGTATGCAACCTTAGTGTGTGAAAGTGAATTATAACCAGTTATAATTCTGATACTAGGAACCGGCTAGCAACTTAGTTCCCTATGGAGGCATGAGCGTGATACGCAGCCAATCGCATTCATGGGATTGCAGGCAAAGCCAAACGTGCAATCATATGATCATGGCACATAATTCAGATGTGCCTCAAGCCTGATAAGAATCTATGACATGCTTTTTGAGCGTTGGCACAGCACAGAAACTAGTGCACTCAATTAGACTGCGCCTCCTCATCGTGTGGACTACGGGCATACCTGTATATGTCTACCAACACGAGGGTTGAGGTGCGATCCACTGCATCTCCTCACGCTCACACTCTCCCATGCCAGTGCGTTCAAAGAATTGCACCCATTGAACCGCTGGCACAAAAACAAGGACAAACATGGACATGGAACACAAGTTACATGCATAATCCAACACCCACTGGCATAACTGTTCAACATCCTCTAAATTAAATTATTCTTTTTCTCAACATTTCACGTATGGTTTTCAAAATTTCTGTTGATACACTTCTTCAACTAAGTAATGTATTTATGAATGGGAATAAGAAGAGTTCTGGAAGCACAAAATGAGAGTGAACTTTGTGATTCTTACCTGAGGAGCTCCTTGCGGCATGATATGTAGCATACCAGGGGCTTGTAGGAGTGGCGGAGGGTGGCGCACCATTGGTACCAGACCCCCCGCCACTAGCTGTGGAATTGGTGGGCCACTGACCAGAGCACCTCGCTGACCGCCACGCTTCAGGTGACCCCTCTGACCACGTCCACGACCTCTGACCTGGCCTCTAATGGGGAGTCGGTTGGCCATAGCCCCCCTCTGTCCTTGGTGGTGCTGCATGTGACCTCTTCCAGCAGGGGGGACATTCTGAGGACCCCCTCCTCTGTGAAATTGGCGACCAGGCAGGTGTTGGTGGATTGGAGGTGGCTGCATAAGAAAACAAAGCAATAGTTTTGGGAGAGGGTGGTAAACAATTTAGGAGAAAATATATCACAACCCTTTCGAACAAATGTACCAGATCAATGAAGGCCTTTTCATGGTTGGCTGTCGGGAAACCATGTTTGTAATTTACCACTTGTTCCTGTTGTGACTTTCGTCTCTGCTGGAACTATTCATCGAGAGCAAGTTGGTAAAATGCATTGTGAACAACTTTTTTTTATATCTTTGTGTCAATTCATTGAAGTGAAAACCAATTCAATTCGGGACGAATATGCTGATAATTGCAACTAGAGAACCAATGGTTCAGTAGCTCAAACTGAACAAATATTCTGTAGATGGGTCTAGTGGACTTTACCTGTCCTGTTTGGTTTTGTTGGTACAGAATTCCAGTATTATGACTGAACATCAACACTGTGCAACAAAATTTGTAGGAGATATGAGATTCTGCAGCCCGATTACCCTCAACAGCCCCTACCTAAGGATCATTACATGTAACTCCAAAGAAAATCAATTGAAAATTGTGGGGGGGAGATGCATTTCAAGTACCATTGTGTGAAATTCCATAAAATGGGCCTTTGGGCCCGAGTGGGGCCTTGGGCTGAAAATTCCTGAACACTCACTCCAAGGGAACGGCTGTTGGACCATCATTATAGCTGAACATCAGTACTGTCCAACAAAATTTGTAGGAGATAAAGATTTTGTGATATTTCATATAATGAGCCCTGGGGCCCGAACCGGGGCCTCAGCAAAAACGTCCTGAACACCCCCAATGGCACTCTACCTAAGGAACATTACAAAAAAATTAATTGAAACTTGTGGAAGGAGATGCAATTCTGGCACCATTGTGTGTAGTTTCATCAAATGGGCCACAGGGCCCAAGTGAGACCTTGGGCCAGGAATTTCTGAAATCCCCCAAAGTATGGCTGCTAGATCATCATTATGACCAGACATCAGTACTGTGCACTAAAATTCGTGAGAGAAACATTTTGAGTGAGTTCACATGATGGGCCCCACCCAGGGCCCACACCGGGCCTCAAGCCCTAAATTCCTGACCATCCCTGAGGTATGCCTGCTGGACCATAATTATGACCAAACATCAGCACTGTGCAACCAAAATTTGTAGGAGATACAAGATTTTGCAGTATTCCATATAATGGGACCTAGGGCCCAAACTGGGCCTTCACCCCACAATTCCTGAACACCCTTGATGGCCCTTTACCTAAGGATCAATACATATAACTCCAAAGAGAATAAATTAAAACCTATGGGAGGAGATGCCTTTCAAGCACCATTGTGTGTAGTTTCATGGCCCTAGTGAGACCTTGGGCCAAAAATTCCTGAACACCCCGAATGTACGGCTGTCAGACCATAATTATGACCAAACATCAGTACTGTGCACTAACATTTTTAGAAGGACAAGCATTTTGTGTGAGTCCACATGATGGACCTCAGGGCCCACACCGGGCCTCGAGCCCAAAATTCCTGAAAATCCCTAGGGTATGGCTGTTAGACCATCATCATGACCAAACAACAGCAATGTGCGACAACATTTGTGGGAGATACAAGATCTAGCAGTATTTCATATAATGGGCCCATAAGCCCCAAGGGCCCGAACCAGGCCCTCAGCTCAAAATTCCTGAACACCCCCTCCACCTACAGATCATTACATGTGACTTCGAAGGAAATCAATCGAAACTTGTGGGGGAAGATGCATTTCAAGTACCACTGTGTGAAATTCCATAAAATGGGCCTTTGGGCCCAAGTGGGACCTTGGACCAAAAAATCCTGAGCACCGAAAAGGTACGGCTGTTGGACCATCATTATGACCGAACATCAGCAGTGTGCACTTAAATTTGTAGGAGGAGGAGCATTTGGCATGAATCAACATGATGGGCCCCAGGGCCCACACTGGGCCTCGAGCTCAAAATTCCTGAACACCCGTGATGTCCTATGACTTGGTCATCATTGTCACCAAGTTTCATAGTTATCCATCAAAGGTTGTAGGAGGAGTAGCAATTTGAATCAATTGTGGACAGATAGATAGATACAGCTGCATGATCACAATAGCTCACCCAGCCATATGCTAGGGTGAGCAAAAGGGTTAACAAAAGGTTTAGTTCATTCTGGAGATACTGGAGCCTGGAGGCTAAATGTGCATAATTTATGAGACTTTGAAAGTTGTATCATAAATACCATTCTGATAGGAAATAGTATATTGACTTGGTCTCCCACTGATCACACAAATGTGGAGAATACATTTCTGTCAACAGCTCTTACCTTCATTCAGGCTGGTAGTATCTTCTAGGTCATCTGCTCCCCTAATGGTGATTCCATCAACTGGCTCTATTTTCACAGTCACTATGTTACCTGAGTGAAGAAAATGTGCATAACAAGAGAATTCAAACCTGCATCATTATTTCTCATTCTAAACCAGTTGGCCATCTGGACTACTGCGGTGGTCATCTTGAGCACTGTTCCTCCACTTCCTCACACCGCCCTCTGGGAAACTGCAAATTCAAGTCAGTTCACTGATGTTGCCTTCTTATCGCTGGAACCAGGCATTAGGCCTACATACACGAACTACTGTATACATTATCATCATCATTATTATATATCTCTCATCCATTCCTATAAATGTGGGTCCTCATTCCTTAAGCAGACTGATAGAGTATGATCTTTGCAAGGCCAATTGACCTCAAAACATGGCCATACATCCTCAAATGTAGATTGTTTGATACTGAGCACATGGGCCTAAAACTAGAGCTGCTGTTGATTGGCTGCCATTCACCAGCTAATCATTCCACCAAGTCCTCCCGCCAGCCGGACCATCCACCTGAGTCCTGAGGAAGGAAGACAGCTAGGAATAGGACTCACCATGGTGGGAGCCAGAAGTGTCACTGTCTGGGATGTGCCAGCCATTCTGCAAGTCATCCTCATCCTCTAACTCCACTTTAACTGTAACCAAGTGTTCAACTGTGGGGTCAAAGAGAGACAAGGAGAGACATATTTTTAATAACAATTGACAGATAATAACATTGCTGCACGCCTTATTCTCCGTGTTCCTCGTCATGAGCATATCACCCCATTGCTCTACCAGCTCCACTGCCTCCATATAATAAAGAGAGTCACTTTTAAAATACTTCTACTCACTCATATGAAGGTGAATAATTGCATGGATCCTGATTTCATCTCAGAGTTTGTTCAGCTGCATGTTCCTACCAGAGCTCTCAGGTCAGCATCTGAGCAACACCTCGAGATCACATTTCGCCCTTCTAATTTTTCAATGACAATAGCTCGTTTGCTTTTGCTGCTCCCCAACTCTATGCGTTCGGCATCGTCTGTGGCTTCCTTCAAGTCTTGTCTCGGAACTAATCTCTTCACACAACATGTTCTGTCTGTTTGACTCCGCTGTTTCCTATCCTGTTGTGTGTTTCTCCTTGTTTTCTTTCTGTTCGTCTTTGTTTTCGTTTTTAGGTCTGTAGAGGGATTTGAGGCTTTTGCCTTAGGTGCTCTATCAAGTCCTCATTATTATTGTTATTATTATGAAAACCATCAATAGAGATTAAGCTCGGACAGCAACTACTGAGTGTATTTACTACCAGCCAGGCATGGAATCGACACTAGCCAATTCAAGTCTGAGTCCTTAGCATCCGAGTTGAGACTGCGTTCTTGTGTCTGAGTTGAGTCCCGAGTCCTCATGAAGACTTGGCATTTCAGCAGGAATGTACACAATTCAGTATTGCTGACTTGTATGTGTGGCCCTAAAATAATGGACAATGCTTTTCTATCCTTATGAAAGAAATAACCAAGGAATTTGCTTGCAAAAAATCAGTGAGGGACTCGGACTCAGATTGAGTACTTTGAGTCAGGTCCGAGTCGAGTTATTAATTCTGAGACCTAGTCTTTCAAAATCAGTCACAAGGCAACGACTGGTCTCAAGTACTCCATCACTGCTAAGTATCAGCTACTTACATTATGGCAGATGACGAGCCATACACCTTTTTAACCAGAGACAAATGTGATGGAAGTATCTGTTTTTTTTTTTTCATATTATAACTGCAGCCTCCGCCGGATGCCTCGGCAGGGGTGGTCTCGGAAGTAGCTGCCTCCACTACAACACTGTTTCCTATACGGTTATATTGGGTAGAGTAGATTGCAGAAGCTGGTTTAGTCCAGGGTTGTGCTGAATACGTGTACAGTTGGTTAACCAAGATTAGTTGATTTGGGTAACCACTAGGCTATAGACCGAGGACACTGGGATGATCACTGATCAGTGAGGAAGTGCATATATGTTAAATTGTAGTGATTAGTGTTTACACGGGTACACCGGTTACCTGCCGGACATAGTGCTACCCGGTTCCTGACAATTATTACCAAGATACTGTACTCGCAATCTCTCGCATCTTAATAGACACATGTCACATACAAACCTAACTTAGAGGATTTGTTTGAACTGTTCAGAGCTCTGCACATTGTTTCCATTACAATTTACAAAACCCTGGCAACGTGCTCTGAAACTAATTTAGCATTAGGGGCTGTGACAGCCACATTACGACTCACGAGCCAATCAGCTGTGACAAAATAGCACAAGTCATTACATTGAGCGATCACGCCATGTCCCAGCCAGTGTGCACGTGTACGACTGACACAGGCCAAGTAGCCTGTAGACCTACTTTAGCAGTGCGCAAACAGAAACAATACAACAAGGGAAACATTTGCTTTTTAAATTGATTTATTTGTGGAAGACATATGGACATAAGTTCTTAGTATGCATACTGTACATAGTAAAATAATAATTTATTCCGATAACAGTGAATGCCTCACGTCAGCTTCATGAGTCTCAATACAAACAATAGGTAATCGACATTACCCTGCAAAAATAATGAATTAGTCCAGGGAAGAATGCAGGGTAGTATGATTGGTGAAGCAACAGAAGTAATTGTTGTTAAACTACAGATGCCGACATTTCAAAAATATGTTTTGTTACTACACATAGTTGGCAATAATCAACACTGGAACCATTTGATGAATTGTGATAGTTGTTTATACAGTATCCAAACATATTTTCTACTTTTTATTAAAATGAAAGACAACTAACGTTATTTAAACTGAATTATAAATACATGAACTTGAAGCGTATTTAGTCAATTTAGCGCTGAAGTAATATAAACCGTGTCCATTGCACTCAGGACATGGAGCCGTGTTTGGGGTTCACGGAATAATACGTTCCCCTAGCGCGTTTTTCCTCTTTTTTTTGGTTTGACATTTTACGGACAGCTCAAACAACTTGTGTCTTCACTCCTTGGATCATGTCGATACATTCTTTCCATGGATAAGCACGGGCGATAACTTGTCTCTTCTCGACAAGTGCTCAGATGTTATTGAGGCAGCTCCCAGGACCGCCACTTTATGACCCCATTTTGGCTTTTTCGCTTTTGTCATTTTCGGAATTCAACAACGGTAACTGTGTACAGTTGACTGACGAGACGGGATGAGACATGGGGTCGTATGTGTACTTGATCTTAGGGCTGTTATTCACAGTGCATGGTGTTCATTGGTTGGATGACTATTCATAGACTATAGTAAGTCATAAGTCTGGCTGATGTCAATTGTAGTTGCCATCTCTTCTCTTTGATAAGATCGGACCACCCTGTGGTCATATTTGGCGTAGTCGGCAGCCCAAGTACAGTATATAAGAGTGATATTACAGTACATTAAGTTAACATCTCTTTTGTTCATTTGTATCCCAAGTTGAATCTGTGTTTTGGTTCTCACCTTTAACCTTGGCCATGAGCTTGTTAGATCTTCTGGATGCATGTAGTCCCCAGATGTATTTACAGCAGTCTTCAGTTAACAGAGGGACAAACTGACAGATGAATTGAGAAGAGAAATTGAGAAAACAATTTATTCTACGTTGAAAAATAGGGTACTAACTGCATCTATGACTTCTGGGTTGTCTGGCACTTGTTTCCACCATGCAAAATGTCTGGCAATGGCTGTCATGATTAGTGGGGTCAAGATGAACACAATACGCATCATTCCAACTGGTTACAGTAGCTCATGAACTAGGCTAGCCCAGCTACAGTATATGATTGGGAACTTCTGGCCTCAAATTTCCACCATGCAAACAGTATTGCAATGGCCGTTCATTATGAGTGGGGTTTAGGGGAACATCATAAACTAGGCGAGCTCAATTTAGCACTCAGTTAATGGCGTCTGGCAGCGCCCATTCATGTTACTCGGGTACATGTTAGACATCTTCAGCATGTTTGGTAGGGTTAGCTCTCCATCTAGCTCAAATTTTGACCATCTTCTGAGGGCCCTCCTGGCCACACCCACAAGACAGAACTTGTCAGATGCTCATTTCCTTGCAATGTGGGCAATTGGGCCTGTGACCGGACAATTGGCTCCCACCCGGGTGGCAATTATCCGGGTGGGAGTTGTCCCGCAACCATTGGGCCCACTGCTGTGTAGGTGGTGGATTGGTTAGCTCTCCACCTACAGTGTATGCTGACCCCTCTGGGCTCCCGTTAGTAGGTTTTGACTTATCTACCTGACCTACTCAGCGATTATCCTCTGCTACACATCGCGATCCTGTGCTAGGTTTATTGCTTCCTCAATATAAGCCAGTTAACAGTTATCAATGCGCATATGCATGCTCACAGTGGCTAAAACCTAATTGAACATTCGGCAATCGGGATAAGACAAAATTTCACACGTTGACTTATCATTACGGGGTATTTTTGAACTGCCATAACTAGTTGGAAATTGTGTCGATTCACTCAATCTCCGACTATGCTATTGTCTTCAAGTGTGGGGGAAAAATCAGTAGTGTTAGTGCTAAGCTTTTCATTCTGGGAGGGAATTGCCTCTGTGATTTATCATGAGAGGGATTTCAGACGTGATGAGAGGGATTCTCATATACAATAACAGTTTAATAACAACCTCAGAATCCAAGATGTTTGGGAGAGATTGTCTCTATTGAATTATTTTTTCGAGAGGGATTCCTGGATTCAGACAGTGAAATCCCTCTCGAACTCCCCTTACCGCCAACACTGAATATCAGTGAAGTTTTATGATGAAAGGATTCATAGTTTCCTCCAGAGGAGCTTCAAAAGATTGCCCCACCGCCGAACGAGCGATATCTCTATTACGTTGTACACTGCTCGAGCGGCCAGGTTTCCGCGCGCTATCGAATGACCTTCGACACAGATCATAAGCATACAGCGTGGAATGCAACCGTGAACAGGCTAATCGTTGATGTATATATATATGTGGATGACTGGATGTCCTTGAATTGAGATTTTTTTCAGCAAGGTAGTCACTGGTCTTCCCACTGGCTTGGCACTTGCAGTACATGTATGTCTCAGTGCTTCTCATAGGGCAACCTTCGCTGGAGCGTCCTCGAGTCTTTCAATGTGACGGAAGAATCTTAATCTCCTATGTGCGACAATGGATGACCAAGGTACTTGGTTGGTCCCGTTGTAAAGCTTCTTGTTTTATAGCGTTTGAAGGCTCAAATGAATAATACATGTAGGTGGTTCCTAACCCCTGACCCTAACCTACTCCTAACCCCGAACCTGAGAAAAAGTATTCCCTGCCTGAGTGAATTTGGGAAATGGAAAAAGAATGAATATATTTATATTTAAAGTGTTGGCTGAAGCTTGCACAGTGTGTCAGCAGAAAGGATCCGCCACCTATTACGGGGCATATTTTAACTGGATTAGCATAGCACTTTGCTAGTCAAATTGGCATGTTTGCTAATCATATCACTAGTTGATTAGCATTTTTTGTGAATGAACAACGCACACTGAGGCTGGGGAATTCCCCATTTTTGTCAAAGTGTGCGAATCAAAAAGTATCGCCTAAATTATGCCCTGGGCCATGGGGCTTTTTTCAATGCTTGGGGCCCTTCTGGATTTCAAATCACTGTGAGGTGATTCAGAAAGCATATATTTCCTCATATTCTAATGAATTTCAATACATTTCCGACTAATTTTAGGCCAAGAAAGGGAATTCCTCATAACAATTCCCCCCTGCTTTTGGAGAAATGGGCAATTTTCTTCCTACATACAGATATGCAGTACCAAACACCAATAGCAGCACAACACTTTCTACAGTAATTTGTTTCAATGCAAAAGGCTGCATCACACTGTACCGCACTGCATGCACATCATCTGCGAGAATGCTGTCACTTCTTCGGGCGATCGCCCCTGTGATATTTTTGATGGGGCTATTTTCAGGGGGCTAATCGCCCGCAGCCCCCATTTATTTCCTGCTGCACATGCATACCGTATTCTAGGTGCGGATACTGAATCAACACTCACCTTGTTGAATTCGATCATATATTGTTCTCAAATAAGTGTCTAGTACCTTTGGCAGCCAAGTGCTGAAATCTCATGAGCTCGATTACCATATATGCACGAGTGCACACAGCGTGTCAACTAGGGGTGGGAATTTTGGGCGGGTACCCGGTTACCTGAAATCCCCCTTCCTTGGAAAAATTCGGGGAAAAAATGTTTTTTTTCTTCTTCTTTTCGTGATCAAAAGAGGTTTTCCAGAAGATTTTTCCTTCTTGGAGATGCACATAATGACTCGAAGTGACACCCACATTTGCCTGGTATGGTACACTCTGCCATGGAGGGCAGTGATCCAGATTAATATATATCACTTTCTATGAGGGTTACAAACTCTTTCAGACCATCACATTATGAAGCATGGTGAGCATGCCATACAATGTGTGTGATGATTTTCAACCCAAAACACTGAA
>JAUOBX010277619.1:0-25289 GCA_032360705.1 Eupentacta quinquesemita
AGGTATACTGTTAATCACACAATTAGCTCAGCGAACTCAGACGATGAAAAACGGGTAGCAAATGTGTTCAGCACTTGGTTCTAGGGACTGCTCACGACAGAAGTGACAGTTCACAACGACACAAACATATACACACACACACGACGCTGTTGGCAAATTCATTATTCACTTGTTTTCCCTGCATTTCTTTCGATGCTCAATGGCGATTTTTTATATGAGACTAGCATTCCGTTATTATTAAAACCCTTGACTTACATCAGATTATGATGAATGTGCTGATCGAAGAGACGAGTGTCCTGCTGCAATATCCAGATGTATGAATACAATGCCTGGCTACTACTGCGAATGTAAACCTGGCTTCACTGGCAATCCCTTCGATCCGTCGCTGCCGACAACATGTCAAGGTACGACCGGAATATCATATTGCTGTGTTTCTGATCTACAATGAAAGAAACATTAGTTCTGGCCAAGTTGAAACTATTGAACATACTTTACTGACACATCACACATATGGATAGGGGACATGTCAAAAGCTGTCATTTGCTATATTAATTTCTAGTGAACTTGTTTATTTATAGCCTGATTTTTTTCAATTAACAGTTTTTACTATGACATGGTGGAATCATGCCTGGAGCGGAAAGTAGTGAACATAGTATTGAGATGGAAATACCACAGTAAGATTAGTATAAAGTGATTGACTTGCCGATTCTCGGTCGTCACTATAGTATTAGACCTGAAGGTCACAAGGTGTAATCATTTCAGTCTGATACAAGATATGTCAAGTCCTAGACAGCTGATCTGGCGTGGTATGCTATCATACCCCGGTCGGTGTTAACATCAAAACTAGTCACGAGGCCTGAAATGTATCTGGCTCAAGACATGTGACGCCCATTAATAGAGCTGGTTTCGGTTTCAGATCCTTTGGTTGTGCTAAGTGGTTTGTAATGTGTGAAAAGTTATTCCCTGGACAAATTGTAGAACTACCTTCCATTAATGATCCCTGTTTGCAATGAATCATTGCATGGCGGAGTTGGGACATAAGTACTCGGTTTTCAATCTTGCATTAACAAAATCCTAGGATATTATACTTCTTTGGAATGTGACAACATGATTTATAGGAATTTCCCAGATAATCGCAGAAAGGTAAAACCGTCCGGAGAGTAAAGTAGATTTACTGGCAAATATATTTAAACAGGATTGCCGATTGGTCCGCCTTACTCAGAGGTTCCCCTCTGTTTCACTATCGCATCAACATGAGTCTAGTGCCAAGTTATGTTGGTAACATATTGAGAAATGCCCCTGTGCAGTTCTTATTGAAATTCTAACTGCCAGCTCGTTAATGTATCGTATTTATTGCCTGAGATTTCAAAAAAACTTTACCGCTGTTGAAGTTATGTCAATATCTTTTTTCAGTCGATTGCACCAAAAACCCTTGCTTCAACGACGGAACTTGCACAAATGGACAGTGTATCTGTCCGGAAGGATTTGTGGGACCACAGTGTACAACAGGTAGTAGGCTTAGTTTTCTCAAATTTGATTCAAGTGTTATCTTGAAGCCTACAAAGTGCGCAGTTCAGGCACGACGTTGCATGTAAATATGAGTTCCATACTTACAGCAAATTCTATACAGGTTGGAGTAATGGTTAGGGATACCAACAAGGAATTGAATCCGTTCTCATTTCTCGACAATTACATGTGCTAATATAAGTCCATATTATAATATGTTGCATGTAGGACACACATATAGCTGATATGCAAATACAGTGTGTACAAGTCTGGTGGGTTATAGTACAATAGCACATGCAGTGAAATACCAGCTCGATTTGTATTTGTATTGAATGTTTCACTTGAGCATGACATAATTTTGAATAAGCTGAGTTAAACAGCAAGTTGTCGTGAGCCTAATTTTCGCAGCTCTGTTCTCTAAAAATGCATGTCAAGTGCAATGTTATCGCAATGTTAGTCGATGTTTCAAGTTGTGACATACAAAGCAAATGTATCATCTGCTGCTATTGTTTGCCGTCGTATGAGGAAGGATACCTGGCGCGAGTTATCATTTAGGGTGGAATAGGGTAAAACGATCCTGGGGTTAAGACGCCTCCCCATGTCCACGGCTGAATGGGACGAAAAATACTTGCTACCTGCTGACAAGTTTCATTGCAAATTATCACTTTCACAGGCTTTCCTTGTAAAATATAGGGTTGAATGATGAGTCATAACAGACCCAGGCAATACCATATCATGAATGTATGTTTGTTCGATGCTTCATTTGATGACTGATAATTTCCAGTGTTAGTTCCTTCTTATCACATGTCTGAGTCGTGTCTATTCGACTATACACATACCTAAAAAGCCCACCCCCTAGGCAAAAAAGCTTTACTTAGGAGTATAGGCCACTGTGAAAACGATATACAATATTTTGGGCCATTTGTTTTGTTTACATATTACAGTTATAAGAATGATTGTTATATACCTAGAAAAACTAAATGATTGATCAATTCGAGGAGACATCACAACTACAAAATATGTCATGCGAGACTTATGGAAACTGTTATACATGGGGTGAACGGTCCCGTTAGGCTTTTCATACTTTGACTATTTTTTTGTCTACCAACTAGCTACTTCGGCCAAATACTTGTGCTGGTATATTCCGTCCATTTATGTAAACGGATATTAAAATATGCATTGCGGTTGGCAGTTATGGGCGTCCAAAGTTAAGGGGGCGTTTCACCCCATTGTGCCCCACCGTACACACGGTATTCCCTTCGGTCCAATTGGCAGATTGGTAACAGGGCTACTCATATCACAATATTGCAGCAGTGATGGTGATCATCAGATTTACAATGATGAAATTTGATATTATGTTCGTTTTTATATCACATACATGGTTTCCCTTGCAGCATGCTCTGCTGGACTCTGTCAGGGAGGCGGTTTCTGTTCCGGGAACGTATGTAAATGTTCACCAGATACAATAGGACCGTATTGTTTTTCTGGTAGGTACCTACTGTGTTTCCGATTTACTTTTTACTGCCTAGTAGGATCGTATGATATGATACGAAATCACCATTGTACGCGAATATTCCCATCTTGTATTCAATGTGATAAATTCGTGTGATTGTTAATAGTATTACATAATCACCCATAGGAGAAATTATAATTTTGAGTGTGGTTGTGATGACGCCCACAGTACGCAAAACTTACAGTGCGATGAAGTTGAGACCACAGAAGCCGACCCCGCTACACTGACTGATGAATATCAGTGGCCAGGGGTGAACCGGAATTAAATTGTTCTAATTCGGCCCGAACTGTTTTTTAAATGGTTTACTCGCAAGACACTGGTACCGATCCCATACAAGCCGGCAATGGTGCATACCTGGATACATCACTCTTGTCAGCTGCGAACCCCCGCCAAGGCTTCTGGAGCGTGACCTCGATGCAAAGGAGTAGTCATTACACGCAGACGGCAACATACAACTCCTCTTCCACTCATTGTGAGCAATCGGGTTAGAGCACCTTGCTCAAGGGTATACAACCCGACTCGAATTACGAGAACTGAAGGACAACGGCCTCATTAGGCCACCACGCTCCAGATTTGCTGGAATTCAGTATATATATCCCGGCCGAATGACTCGCAGGTTTCAATAATTTTAGTGGGTGTTGCCGATGGGGTATGTGCGAGTTGAGGCTGGTTATTTCCCCGATAATTTACTAAGCCGTTTCATTCCTCATTGAAGCTCTCAAATCTTGTGAGAGGGTCATGCATCAGCTAATCAGGCACCGTGTAAGGCAGAGTGTTTCCAAGAAGGCACTCTTATTCTGCCTGACCACGGAATGCCCCAAATTAGGTTGATGCGTTGTAGATGATTTCATCTCCAAATTATGAGAAGCGCAACTTTCATTTCAATAATTATCAGGGAGCCACCCCATACTGTGACCAATCACAATCTCGATTCTGCAAGGCCACTGTATACACTATGCAAGCATGGCAGTATGTGTGTGTGTTCGGGTTTGTATGGGACGCCTGGCCTGATCGTGATCACACGATGAACCCTCCCCACTCATACTTGGTATATATATTTCGCATGTGTGTGTGGGTGTCTGTGCGGCAAGTAACTAGCCCTTGGTGGCAACTTGGCATTGGTTGAGAGATTACACGACCGAACGAAATTACCTGTGGTTTGTAGTCGTCCATTCTCTGGCCAATCCATGACCCTATCAGCCAAATGGAGACTACAGTGGATACATTCAATCTAGTGTATATAGTGCGATACTGTTTGTACGACCAACTTGTGGAAACAACATTCTTCGTAACCAACCCACCCCCACCCCCTCATTTCAATGTTGATATTCTGAGAAGTTATTCCCCAGCTGAGAGTTACCTACATGGGAGTTGGGATGGGAGTTCGATCTTCAGTCATGTACTTCCAAGCAACAACATTGATATTGGGAGTGGGGCCTGAACTTCGAACATGTACTTACATTATTACTGGGAGGAGGAGATGTATTTCGTAGGTGCGACAAACACATGTACGTTTTTATCGAAGCGTAGCTTACAAGTTGTCCCCTGTGACTCTTCTTATGAGTTTAAGCATTTGGGGTTATTTGGTAGTATTATCCAATATTGGATCAGCTGCTCTGTTAACCTAAGTGATGTAAGGGCAGATTACATTTACAGGTACATAACATCAATCGTGTCATTTTCATGGAATAAGAAAGGCTCGGATTACTATATTATTGTCCAATAGCAGCGTAACGTCTGGTATTTCTCTTTCTTCTCGGCAATGGTCTACTCCTTAACACGCGGGAGATCGTGCCGGCGTTTCTGCTATTCTGTTCATTCACGCTTCCGACAATCTTCGACAAAAATGACAGCGTTACTCTTCCGTGGCACACCTGTCGTAAAAAAACTCGGCGCTGGAACCCCCACGCTGTGTTGTGCCTGACGAAGGCGTTGTTAAATACCAGCAGACGTTATGAAAACTTTCCATTTGATTGAGAAGCTAAATTTCCTCAGACTGCATACAATGTGAATGGATGCCGTATAGCCCCCACCTTTCTTACCGTACCCCACTTCTTGTATATATATATATATATATCTGCTGATATACTACAACAATAAAATATTACCGATGTTGACCTCGGTTGTGAATTCATACGATCGAACGCATATACCTGAAGTTAATTGTCGTAAATTGTTCGATCAATCAATGACCTTATCGGCCAAAAGGGCACAATCCGACCTTAGTGTGATGGAACACGCTCATATATAATTAGGTAAGTAATTAAGATGTCGATGGTTGTTGGAGCTCGCAGCTGCAAAAGACAATACATTAAACTCAATACATCTGGGAATTTTACCATTGCTATTTGGCGACGTGTTGATCCAACGGGATCCAACAGTGGTGAGTGGATGCGGAATCTGCCATATTGACGTTGAGCTATGTGCCAGGGTGTGATACCTTTATTATTTCAAATCATAAACAATATCCTATTCTAATATTCAGCTATTATTGTCGTGCTGTTTTGCAGGAGTTGCCGCTTATCTCAGTCCAAACAGCATGAGCGTTCGG
This sequence comes from Eupentacta quinquesemita, assembly GCA_032360705.1. NCBI lineage: Eukaryota > Metazoa > Echinodermata > Holothuroidea > Dendrochirotida > Sclerodactylidae > Eupentacta > Eupentacta quinquesemita. The sequence continues at coordinate 5,571 of JAUOBX010277619.1, forward strand.
GAGCAGGATTCTGCCACAAGTGCGACATTCAGGGTATGTCGGCTGCCGTTCAACGAGGAGACGCAACTGACAGGTACAGTCTTCCGTATGATTGATTCTGCCAGCAGAGCAGGGTCGTGCTAATCCTGTATGGTTAGCAAAGCATGTGTCGGCTTTATTTTCATGTTGCACCAAATGGATAGGTCCAACCACTATATAGTAACGCGTTGTGGTATTGACAGCAGAATAAATTGAAATGCGGAATCGAACAATTATCGCTCCGTAGTTTCTCAAATGCAACGGAACTAAAGGTGACATATATATGGATTTTGAATTTACAAAAGGTTTGAAGTCGACAGAAATTCGAGTCCTAATTTGAGACTCTTAAGTCCTGATTAATTTATCATCAATACCATCGATCGGAATATCGATACAACCATATGATGCATTTGTAAACTGACTGGGAAAAGACTGTGCGTGAACATGGAAGAGGGGGGGGGGGCGACCCATCACGTCTCCCCTTCCTCCCATGGCCTTGATGTCACCAGCTATATAAATATATCACATGATTATTGTGGGACTGTGGAAGGCATTCCAACAATATGGGCCAATATGAGTAATTGTCGATTGACAACACAGAAATGTAAATAGAGAAAACTCTATATGGTTGACTGTGGAAGAATAAATAAGGACATTATTGGGATAGAATTATTATCCGATAACATGTGCGAACAATAATGCAATTTGCCCTGATCAGAAACAAACAGCACCAAGTTTCAACTTGATCGCTGGATGTTATGGATGACCGTGACCAACGGATGAACAGGCGGACAGGGAAAGACACACGAGTCTTGCAGAGCTGCTCAATTGAAGATAATGCGTGCTTTAGATTATTATTCATTGGGATTCGATTTCGTCACAATAATCACAGATAAAACAAGTTGTAATCATATTTTATGCACTGTGAAATCTTAACCCCCCTCTGTTTCGAAATTAACAACTATATTGACAGGGGCTGGGGGAGCTGTTATCATATTTTTCATTCCTTGTGTCATGGTTGGGAATGATTACCCTACATGATTTTTCATTTTGACCTAACTAATGACATCCCAATTATCGTTCTGCATGTTTTTCTTCCTGTCTGCCTGTCTGTCAGCCGGTATGTATGTCCGTCTGTTTGACACAAGTTCTCTCACCAGTACTCATACATTCTCATCGACTGTGAGGTACGAGTGCTTTTCATAAAATATCATCAAACAGTGACAAATTACGTTTATCCTATTTTCCTTCCCAGTGCACACACAAGATATCGATGCAAAGGAAACGCTTGATTACAAGCCAATATTTTCACGAACGGTAACGGTGGAAGAGGGTGAAGCATGCACAACTGTAACAGTTACAGTAAATCCTGATACAATCCCTGAGGAAGAGGAAAAGTTCTCCTTGGTTCTGAGGTCCCCATCTTCATCAGGAAAGATCGTGACTGGACAGGGTGTCGCGAATATTACAATCATAGACAACGATATGGGTAGGTTTTCGAGAATATATATAGTCACTCGAACCTAAACATGAGCATCAGTTAGTCAAATTCATTCAAACACGATTTACCACAATCATCAAATTGCAACTGCTTTATTTAAAATACCGTGCCCTCACTGATGTCTGGTGTGCAGACCGTATTAGATCCGAACTGAATTATACCCGACATTGAGTTTTGCAAAACAGTTTGTGTGGACTATATAGTTTCTGCCGAGCGGGACAAAAACGATGAACTGCAAGCCCCAAATTTGAACACCCAAGGCTGAAATACTATGCAGACGAAGTTATCAAAGATGATGATTTCGAAAGTAGCCCCGCATTGCATCTGGACAATTTTCCCGACAATTTCACCATTGATTGCATTTTATTATTTCAAATTGAACACGGCGGCTTTTTCAAGTCGGTAATTCATGCAGGGACATATTTGTATCAGCTGATGATGAACAGTATGTGAACAACTTAATATACTACAAGCTGTCCTGACATAACCTACATCATTTCCAATATACCGCAAATAGTAGAAGTTACAAAGTTATTGAGATCTTCTTTCACCTGGGAATAAATTGTCCAGAAATCACCTGGTATCGATGGGTGCAGTCAAGTGTTGCCCCTCACGTCGAAACAGTTCGCCGGTCTTCACGGATTCCTTGTCGTAGCGATCGAAAACTTTTACCACTGTGTTGACTGGATAAAAAGAACACGAAAGCTTAGTTCTCACGTGTTTGCTGTGCCAAATCATCGAACGTGCTGGTATTGTCAACTGACAAGGCTTGAAGAACAGCTATAGGTAACACTGGAATTTCCGTTCACTTTGAACACCTTCTTCCAGTGTTCCCATCAGTGCAGCTTCCGATGTCTCTCGCATTATGCACAGAAGTGTCGGAATTGATGTCAGTGGCTGACTCACTATGAGCTCCATGCTGACATCCCCTTCAAATTCGGAAATAGCAGGGCCAGGCGGATGATAAACTCTGGGTTGTCTGCTTTACAATTCGGGTGTACGGTTCCTGTTAGCGTCACGTCCCTGATCATTTCAGAGCCTAACCAATCGGTGAGTACGAACTCTCGTGATATTGGCAGTAGGCTTCCGAGAGCATCGTTTATGAAGGGCTGGCACGTCACGCTCTGCTGCCCACCGAGTGGCCAACCCCAGCTGAGCACCCGTCCTGCTGCCACGCCGCGGTCTCCTTCGGGATTGCCGATTGGCCTCCGCACTAACAGCTACATGATCGGTACCCATCAATGCGGCGGTTGTCAGTATGCCATGTAGGCAATTGTGTAAGCTGATTGAATTGAGAGTGCCATGTACGCACTTGTGTAAGCTGACTGAATTGAGAGTGTCATGTAGGCACTTGGAATTGTGTAAGCTGACTGAATTGAGAGTGCCATTTACGCACTTGTGTAAGCTGACTGAATTGAGAGTGCCATGTACGCACTTGTGTAAGCTGACTGACTTGAGATTGCCTGCACGCACCATGATAACCTTACCAAGTACCAGCGAGCTTAAAGGCCCGTCAACACTGGACGCGATTTATCGCGCCGCGACGCGATAAAAAAAGTTGAAGTAACGTTATACCTCAAGGACTGTCCACACTGCACGCGATGGGGAGTACAGGAACCCTGTTGTTTTTGGTGTTGATGGAGGGTCATTTTGGGGGGAGGGTCATTTTTAATTTTTAAATCGGGATTTCGGTCAATTTTGGCTTGTAAACCATATAAGTCCGCCCCACCTGAATAGATGAAGCACATATTTGGTGGGTATGTTCCCCATGATGAGTACATGAATCCTGATGTTTTGGGTGAAGTCACAGGTTATCTGAGGTCACTAAAGGTCAAAGTCTGAGATCCTTGTAATCACGATAAATCCAGAATGCTCAGCCTGATCATGCTGACATTTGGCTCGTAGCATGTGAACCGATAACCTGAGTAGGACTTGATGGATGAACTTCATACTCCATATCCTCATAATGAGTACATGGACCTGTTCATTTTGGGGTTATGCCGGAGGTTAATAGAGGTCAGAGTGTGGAAATTCTTGTAAACACGTTACATCCAGGATACCTGGTTTGGTCAGGTTGGAATTCAGTGTGTAGCTTCCCAAAGGTGAGTACAGAGATCCCATCGACTTCGGTGAAGACTAGGATGATTTTTGGTTAAAGAAACGAGAATCTGTGAAAAAAGTTATTACTAAAAGATAATATGCGATCACTTATACAATAATGGGACAGTCCTACATGATAAAGTGGAGCTTGTTGACATAGTAATATAGTCCCCATGCACTGATGGGACAGTCCTACATCAGGAGGTGGAGCTTTTTGTCATTGTAAGATCAAATTACCCATGCAATAGTCGGATAGTTCTTCAGGAAGCAGTGCAACCTATTTTCATAGGGTATATCTCTCAATAGATTATATAACTTCTTCTAGTCTTCAACAATAAAAAGAGGAAGATGCCTTGTAACCATGTCCTAATTTTGAAGAAATTAACTGAAATGTTCACAAGTCACTATATATAACTGGTATTCATGCTCCTCATTATGGGAACATAAACCCTATTTAGATGGTGAGATCCAGAATGCCTGAATGGCAGATATCATTCATGCTCAGTATTGTGTGCTTCCCATTCCATCATAAGTATATATATTAATCTTTCAATTGTTGTTCATGTCAAGGCTAGGAGTTGAAATGCCTTAATGATAAAAGAGAGTGACAGTTCTCTGGCAGAATGTATGCGTATACACGTGTGTATGTTGGTATGTAAATGATGCCTATAGCTAATTGTAAAGATGATGACAGGTTCATGCATGAGTGGATGAAGTTGATACTATCTAATATTGTGGCTCAAATTTGGTATATATGTTCCCCGTGATGACTACATGAATAACAATACCAAATGAGCCAAATGACGTAGTAATTACGTATACGAGGGAAATTAACATATTTAAGTGTACAGTAAATCTATATTACTTTCTTGACCTATGATATATGTTACTAGCCCTTGTTAAAATGATACCAATATACCGTGTAAGCCTTTCTACAATATCCCGATACTTCACTGTGACGTAGTAATGAGGTATGTGCGGAGCATCAATATACTTTAGCAAACTCCAATGCCCTAAAATGTACTGAAAATGGCCCAAAGCTTAAATCTTGAGCCATGGAATATATTAATAACCTACAGGGACATGATTCCCAATACCAACAGGAACATTAACGATGTCATATGACGTAACCATGACGTAGAAAGGTTGTTTGGTACTTGGGCATAACGTTTCATAGAGGGGAATTGCCAGGAGTAACAACAGCCTGATACGGAATGGGCAAGTCTATCTCAATGGGTAGACTTCAGATCGACGAGTATGAGTATGAGAAACCCCAATAGGTTAGCCCTGACTAAGCCTGAGTGTTCCAATGGCATCCACTAGGGAATCCACAAGGGAGTACGAATGCATCACCATCAGCGAAGTTAAAATCTGGAAGTTAAGAGTAGGAGCTAGTGCAAACCCTGCCTACCAACGGGAAAGTCAGAGACTACTAGAACACCTCGGAACGCTCCCATCACTGAATCTGCGTCGACATTGATGCACACGATTTCGTGGAACACTGCGCTGTTAAAGTATCCTCCAGAGAGCAGTCTGCACACACAATCGAAAGCCTCGCGGGAGTGCCATGATACGATCGCGAGTGGTCATTTTTGGAATGGGGCCCGACGGCTCAGGACGCTGATGTTCATTATAACAAAGATTATGATTAAGTATCGACCATGTAACCGACACTATGGGAACAATAAGTTCCGTTTATCCAGTCAGGATGATTCTAGAGCTCCAAACACAGAGAGAGAGAGATTTCACAAGACATGGAGGATAGACCTGTCCATCAGCCCAGAGCCTATCTGTATGTATGCCATCGACACGATCGGTCTTACCAATCCCAGTTCCAATGTCTCTGGAGTTTCCCTTATAGTAGGTAGCGTATATGTGAGAATTTCCTACAGGTGGCTCAGCCACCGGGAATGCAGTAACATTCGGGCAATCAGCCTCGTACAAAATTACACTAATTGGAAGTACACAGTCCAGCAGACCCTAACATCTGATTCACTAATCAATACGTACCTCAGGGGTCCGTGTCCTTTGAGGCCCTTGTAGCCAGGCGCTATCCACCGACTTGCAGAGATGATATACATGTCCTTCCCGAATGCGGAGCAATGGCTTGCAAGGTTTCACTCCCTATTGGTCTAGCCTGGCGATCGTGAATCCATCTGATGTAGTCAACAACATCTCTGGAAAGGCCCCCTAGTAGTCCTTCCTAGTAGGGTTCAATGCATGAGTCCCTGATTTATTTCCACAACAGTGACGTAATCATCGAAATATCATTGGAATACCGAGTACAACGTCCATATGTCAGCAAATATAAGATCGCAACTCCTGCTTATAACGCGAATCTCCGTTCCATGGAGACCCCGACACGACTACTAACTATCCTCTTAAGTACCTCTCACACACCAATATTGTTGGGAAGCATCCTCACGGAGCGAGAGGATGTCTCAGAAGCCGAAGCCGATAGCCCGTTTCTAATTAAGCCAAGTCGATAGGGTGATGAGGTGGATGACACCTACGCAACACGCGTGCAGTGTCCAGGGAACTGCTACTCGGAGGTATGTCGGAGAGGTTTACTAACCTGTACTGTAGCCTATGGGAGAACCCCTCCAACCAGACACTGGGTCCATACATTAAATCTGAATATGACCGTGACGTGCAGATAGGTACCTGGGGCCCATTACATGTTGTACTAGTTAGTTGTTGTATGATCTCAAGACTGCTAATCCTAACGTTTACGAGGCCAACTCCACGAAACATGGCAATGTCGCCTTGTATTTCAAATGTATATAGGCCTATATCGCAATGGCTTGATCACTAGTTGCTAAATCTTCCTAAACCCCACACCTCACCCCAACCTTTGCGTGGCCCATCCCCGGAATGGACATTGTCTCGGACATAAACGATGGAAACGCACCCACTTCCCCAGACCTTAACTTTTGATTGTTGCGCCCTTGGTATACCCACATGGTCGTCAGTCGGTTGCTGTCATGATTCAATGTTGTTTTCAAATCGTGGAGGTCCTGATTTGAGTAGGACTCTGTTCAGGAATTACGTTTGGCTAATTTCATTTGACAATTGATATATTAGCTCCAATCCTAATAGGTCATAATACGTGAATTTCTGGCAAATACGACATTCGTCACAGTGATGTTATATGACATCGTAAGTTGGCGTATTCGGTATTTCAGTATCATGTTTCTATAGGTTGGTAACATATTCCATAGGTCAAAACTGAAGTTTCGGAGGGCTAGTCGTACAGAAAAGTGTGTATCGTCAGCGAGGGTATGTCTTCTTGTTACATACGTCAACTCTACGTCGCAATGACGCCATAAGACAGTGTAGCTTATTCAAGTAGCCCTGCATCATGTTCCTAAAGAGTTTATTGTACTGTAAAGTCTAAATAATGAGCCGAAGTACGAACATTATCGTCAAATACGTCAATTCTACGTCACGGCGACGTCATATGACATCGTCAGTTAGCTTATATGATAATTTGGTATCGTGTTTCTATAGGTTAGTTACATATATTATAGGTCAAAGGTGACGTATTATGGGGTTTACAGGCAATAAATTCCATATAGTCCGCCATTTTGGAAATATGCAAATTAATCTTTTTCCCGGGGTCCGATTTTGGGATACTTTCTTCTGGAGTGACTAGGAACCCACTGAGCCACCTGAAACTAACAAACCTTTCGTTGCAATTTTTGGGGTCAAACCCTATTTTGACTCGACTATATAAGCAACTAACCGTAAAAAATAAAACTCCGGATTGGCTGTTCTGTATATTGAATTGGTACATGGCAAAGAGTGGGCCAATATTCGTAAAATCAAATAGAACACCGGAATGGCTGTTTTGTATACTTCGATTAGAAGCAGTATACATGCTTCCTTCCCAGTGATCTCTCAGCCAATATTAGGCATGCCGCACACGTGCACTAATGAGCTTCATGACAGAAGAGGTCCCAATTACGGATTTATGAAGGTATGTTAATACTGTGCGACATTAGTCAATTCATTCGTCCGAAAACAATAATATGGAGGTTCTTGTAGTTTCTATGATAAACATGGGTGGAGGAAAATTAAATTTCAGTCATGTATAAACAGGAGTGAGAATGACAGAGCCTTGTATTTTTCCATTGGTGTAGCCTGAAATACCGTTTGAAGGGACGTGGCATCAGACGAGATGCCGTAAGCTTCAAAGATCACTCACGGGTCGTTCATAACAACTACTAAAATGAGATCAACCACCGATCGGTCTCGATGTGTTCCTATTATGTAAATGAGTCTCAAATAATAATTATTACCCCCAAAATGTGGCAAGATACTTTCGAAACTTCCGAACGTTTGCCAAAATATTATGTTAATATTCGTAGCAAATGGCTAATAGGCCTACTTATTACAACAAAGGTTTTTCCCGACTTGTGACGTTGCAACATGAACATGTTATGAGTTATCTATAGTTATGCATATAATATCAATTGTATAGGAGCGTCATAGCCCGAGTCGTAGCCTGTTGTTCAGATTAGTCAGCCAGATGCTTCAGATTCAAGCCCATGGAGCATAATTCATTTCGAATCACCTCTTTCCACCCAGGAACTGGTTGGAAACCTGTGAGAAACACATTGTGCCAAGAAACAGTGTTGCTATATATACCAATTTCTGTGTTGGACCAGTGACTGGATACATATTTGAGACGCGAACTCGATACAACTTAGTACGAGTATAACTCTCTATTTGATCAAGTTACTGCTCTTCCTTTATTCCGTAGAGCTTCCTATTTTGATGAGCGCACCTACTATATTGTCCAAAAACACTACGTCCATCACGATCCAATGGTTGCCGTGGACCGAAAGTACTGATGTTGGTGACCCTCCGATAGTTGGTTATATCCCTCAGTATAAGGAAGCTACCTCTGAGGAATGGATCGACGGAGTATTGGTACCAAGTGGACAAGAATTGGTATTCACAGCTACGAACCTAACAGAGGGCACACAATATACCTTCAGCGTCACCACTGTCAGAGACGGAGTGAACGGAGAGGGATCCATGAGCCCTGCGGTGTCAATCGAGACTTCTTGCCCAGGTAGTTATTCCTAATTACTCGTTTTCCCCAGGGATAATACATACCTTCAATGTAACTTGCTGATAGCAAATCGATGTCAGGCTTCTCCTAAATGTCACTAGAGCAATGGTTATCGCCGGTGGTTGAATCGAGGAAATGCCAGCAGCACAATACAGTCATAACCAAAACCAGAAGTGATAAATTTCCGGAGATGTGTGGCCATCAGGAAACCCGCGTAAAATACTGTACGCATCTAACATGCCATTTTCTATTCTTAGCAGCATGACACTATCTGACGATATACGGCATTTACCGACAGTGAATATTTGAGAAAAAAACCCATCCTCGTGGCCCATGTTAAACAGCTGCTGATGGAACAACGCTCTGAGTATACTTTGGCACAAGCTTCCGCGTCACACAATCTCCTTAGTTTCAGTTTCAGTTTATCCATCATTTCAGTGAACGAAATCATACCTAATATTGGAACCTCTCATTACTGATATATGAATAATTTCATAGAGGAACGGAATTACTGAAATGAATGCAGACCAGAAGAAGTTAGACAACCTATACGGAGTCTGGCCACCAAAACAGAACGAAGAAAAGAAAGAGAGAAAGGAAGAATTAGAAGAAACAGGAGGAGCAACTCGAAGAGAGACAACTTCACAACTTACTTATCATGAATAAGTACGATTGTTAGGATATAGAATTAGCCGGCGCTTAAAAATACTGATGGTGCAGCTGAGTTTGAGTTTATTTGATAAGGCATCTCAGAAATCAATACCAGTGTAATTGAAACATTATTTGCGCAAATTCGTCCTAGGTATATCATGGCGAAGAGACAATGCACTCCTTGTATAATAACTCGTTCATTATATAAAATTTGGAGAATTTACAGATTTGGGGAAAAGCTTGTCGATTAAACAATACATGAACATTCCCAAATGCTGATGGTGGATGTCGAATATTGCCGAAGTTTCGAATAAAGGCGGAGTATGCTTCCTGTAGCGGGTTTTACAAATAAGGCGAACAACCTTTTCTGGAGAATGTGAAGCCTTATAATTGAGTTATTATACTGAGTACCCCATATAATACTTGCATAAGAAATAATTGATAGTATAAGTGCGTTATATAAGGAGAGCATACTTTTTCTTGGGAAGACACAACTAAGTCGTTTCATGATTCCTGTGGGTTGCCCACTTCTTGTATGGTAATTCCGAGAAATTTAGTATGACTAACCCTCTTGATTTTCTTATTGTTCATTCTCAACTCAACATTCGGAACTGGTCTACCAACAGTATGGAAAACAATAAAACTAGTTATTGCTCCGAAGCCAATTATTGACTGCAGTTTTGCATTGACCTCTCTTGACCCTCGAATCAGATCACCATGATCATGAAGGATTGTGGTGTCATCAGCGAACATAGTAAATTTCAATTTAATGGAGAATGCATTAATGTCGTTTATATCAATTATGAAAAGTAAGGGTTCCAAAATAGAGCCATGTGGAACACCACAGAATACATTTTGTAACAATGACGTTGTTGCAATAATACTGATAAACTGTGAACGGTTCGTTAAGTAGTTTGTGACCAAGACGTATACTCTACATCTCAGACCATAAATATATAATTTACGCAACAAAACAATATGAGCAACTATATCGAAGGCTTTCGACAAATCAAGGCAGAATCTTGAGAGCCATATATGTTGCATGTTTCTCACGGAAACCGTACTGAATATTTGATAGAATAATGAATATTATGTTTGTTGAGAAGATTGGAAATTCGATTATACCAGTCTTTCAACACTTTAGAAAGAACAGATAATACCGAGATTACTCACTATTCCGGGGTCTCCGCCTCTAAAAATGGGTATGACTTTTGCGATCTTCTGACGATCTTCTGACAATCTCTGTTCAGTTGTGACCCGTGATTGTCCATGTGCTTTAATCTTTTGAATATAGCGCTATGAAATATTGCATATATGTATTTTAGGCATGTTTGTATATACGGAACGGATTGAACTGTGGCCTGGGAAAAGTCAGAACAGGGTTTAAACCTTGGCAGTATTATACAACTCTGACGGGTCTGAGGCTAAACCAAAGATGGACATAGGGAACGAGCCACTTGTCTCTCTGGTTTGCAGTTAGCAGCTCGAATGGTTGAACTTAGGAACTCAGAAAATCTGAATTCGTGAACTGGTCGATCTGAACTCGATTTTCTAGAATTCGTGTTATTATGGTGAACCGCAAATTAGAAACCACGTCTGTTCATGACTTGACAATGTTCGTGTTGGACCCCATGATGTAAACATGGAAATAATGTTGACCCAGTGGTTGCTTCGTCGCCCACCACAGTAAAACACCACTATGGTGATCGTTCATTCGCCGCCTCCGCGCCAACAATCTGGAATGACTTACCGTTGAACATCCGAAGTAAAACATCACTGGACTCTTTCAAAATTGCTTCGAAGACACATCTTTTTTCAAACGGTTTTTGTTAATTAATTATTGTTAAGCGCTTTGGGATTGTCTTTGTAAGGTGCTATTTAAATCCCATGTATTATTATTATTAATAATATATTTTGTAGAGCGTCTAGACGTAACGGAGGGGTCGGGTAACTCTGGCGTTACAACGGTAGGAAACGGAGTAAATGGAGGAGGATGTATGGCCCCTTTGGTGACAATCAAGACTCCTGGCCCAGGTATGGTCATATCTGCATACAAAAGCCTTTGTGGAAGTGGTAGTGTTAGTTCCTGCACGCAAAGCTGTCAATTTTATTTATTCAATGCAGATACTCAGGAAATGCCACATAGAAACCATTGATTTAATTCCTAAGATATTGATTCACTAATGCGCTCAAAGGTGAATCGATCTGAAAAAAATTCTAGCATCACAAAGTTAGTCATGATACGTCACTGGTGATCTGCATTCGAATTGCATGTATCGACAGAGCGGTCGCCACGTAGTCGTCGGAATGTCGCTTGTATGACTTTCAGTAGTCACCTAATGCTACCAGTAGGCCTATGTCCCAACCAACTTGTGGCATTCTGGTATTCCTGACATGTTGGAAACATCCTACGATAGTTCGTTTGAAGCAAGAGAATGAATATAACCTATGAATTTTCTAACGTATGCTATAGCTAATATAGATAGTGCCGTTGCCTAATGTAGCTCGATGCGAAGAGTCATGAATTGTCTCTGGCTGTCTTGAGTGTTGAATGGGCGGCTGCTTGTCGTATTGTTGTTGGTTGAAATATATATAGATGGTCAATAATATTGTGTTAGCAATTTGTCACGACTATAATGACAATCAGCATTCGCCACAAAAGAAGGGAGTGCTGGTACTCCGTATTCTTGTGCCCTTTCTCTCAACTCCAGCATTATCATTCCAAACAGCCGAGAAGGGATATTTATTGAATACTAAATCTGTCAATCCATGTTAACGTCAATGGGCAATGATGAATGAAACCAAAAGGATGACACGGATGAACGGGTATCACTTATCGGGCTACAATTTATCATCAGAATACTTGTAAATCCAATTTTATCTCACTCTGATTTTTTTACTGGTAACCAAAACAATGAGTTCTTTAGCTGACGCTTTATGTGTTATCAACACACAGCCAATATTGACCTGGGTTAGACAGTGGGACTTGTACGTCTTACTTTATTTTAGTTCACTTCGATCAATCGAATTTGATTGATCGACCTTGATTGATCGACTTGGATCGCTCGACCTTGATCGATCTTAGACTATTACCACGAGCGGTTGCTTTACTTATGTGTGATCCTATGTTTACAATCCTCAGCGAGGTCGCCCACTAATCATTCTTGTTTACCTCTCCTCTTCTTGAGCGGTAGGTCTGGCCTCCTGGCACTTCTGTAGTGAGCCAAAGTATACATGTGACACAACACAGAAGTGAACATAACTCCTAATTAGACCAAATGAAATCCCCTCCTTATTCTATTCAAATGAAATACATAGACCTACGAGCCCCGCCATTAATTGATGGGTCTGGAAGCATCCTGTCGTCTACATCTGATAAGTGACAAAGTACGTTGCCCGGTATCCATATAGACGGGCAAGACGCCCCGAATGCCGACATCGATCAGGTTCAGTGGTTGAAGAGGGTTAAGGGGTGTCAATGTCCCAAAGTCATCACAGACGATACAAATAAAAAATATGCATAAAATCACTCACTAAATTTCTTATTTACACAGATGGACGCACTGATCCCAGTAGTAACCCCACAAGTGTTGTATTCTACATTATTCCAGCTATAATCGTAGTTCTGGTGGCTATCATTCTCATATTTGTGGTCTACAAGAGGTCAGTATGCTATGTATATGGCCAGATTCAATTGAGAAGTAACATAAGAAAGCCATCTGTAAATTGAAGTATATAACATTCGAGACTCATTCATTTCCGTTATCTATTGACGTGCCTTCAAGAAATCCCATCACGGAGATCTGAGTCAGATCAATCATATGACTGGTGACCGGAAGGTCGCTAGCTCGAACCCCATGCAGCTGACAGGCCAACACACGCGTTTCTAATCCAAGCGTGGTTTTGGACCTGTGGAGAATAGGAGTGCATTCTGCGCCTTAATGACTGGCAACTTACTCGCCGGGAATGTCATGGAGCGCACACAAATTTATTCGCACATGAAATACATTATCTTTCATTATCTTTCATTATTTTTCAACTGTGTCGCCTTTCACCAGTTTGTAGCCTTTTTCATATTTTCATATAGCTGTTCAGCCTTTCATGTCTTATTGGATGATTTTGGATTTTACAGTTTCACCCTTCTACCCATTTTATTATAGTATTGCATTACTGTTTTTACACATTTTCTAACATTTTATGGTACTGTAATTTATATGCACTCTATAGGGTTATCCTTGCTTCGTAAATAGTGCCTTTGATTACTTATTGTTGATACTGTGCACTTTAAATATGTAAATTATTATTATTATTATTATTATTATAAACATTCCCTAGTTTGACTTCCCGTCATGCACTCGACACAACAAACTGTGGAGAAAAGGGGACATGCAATAAACACGCTGTCCCCGGCCTGTTCTGTTTTATTTGATAGCGTATTCGCTGCTAGCAATTCCTCGCAAAAGAAGCTGATACAATCCCGGATTTGCACTTCTCGAGCTACTTCAGTTGGCTTCTTTGCCAAGTTCCCCATGTATTTTAATTTCATGAAGGATAGACCTTCCTCGTTCCCCAGCACATTTCCCATATTCTTGGAACTTATAAATGTAATAACTGGGCGAGAGAAGAAGTTTAGCATCCAACGTTCAGTCCAAGTGGAACTCATTACACAGTTAGCGTATGGACGTCAAGTTGTCTCCCGTGCACCAGATATTGAAGGGAAACGAGCAGTAGGCAAATTAGAAATTGACATTACAAACGAGCGCCGGTCTCAGAGCTTTTGCTGAGGACAATATTTCAGTTGCTCCAGGAAATGTTTCGACGAATTATCGGCATGGAGGGGTATTTTGTATATCTATTTGTTGTTCTTATGATCTATGAATATATTATGTTATTACGGAGCCTAAATGGGTAGCCGAACAATAACATTGAAGGTTCGACGTTAGAAAATTGCAAGACTAGTGGTCGCAAGGTATACGCCTAACTTGTCCAGTATCCATGTATACTGCAACTCTCTTATGAGTCAGATTTGGGAGTGACAAAATGAATCCAACCTCTTTTTTTATTGGTAATTTGATATATATATATATATTGATGCGCAATCATAATCGGGCATTATAGGGAGGCTTGCATGAGATGATGAGACAACACGTGACATCACAGTATGGACATCGGCGATTCTCGCGTCCCCTCTCTTTAATATGCATGACGCGAAATGCTCAGTGCCTTCGGGAGCGCAATTGTTTGTCCTCATTCGATGTAAGGGTACTTATTTAACATACAAGTAGTCATGATCCCACTTAACATGAGCGTGCATGAAAAATGAGATGTTACACATAGATTTCAACCAGGGACCTCTGTCATCGTAGCCCTGACACTCAGCGTACTCACTGTACTGACCCGTGGAAAGCACTGTTAACATCAGTCAGTCGCCCACTTATACAACTCAAAACTGCCGCCACAGCGCTTTCTCCTCAACAATTTGATTGTTCAGGAGCAACTCGTCAATTTTGTTATTCAGGTGTCTTTTAAATGTCGGAGTAATCGCATTCATCCGTCGACTGGTCAGATGGCGATGCATTTCTATCATTGACATATGTGGGTGTTCGTCTGACAAGTAGATCCGATTGACGGGAGGCCACGATCACTACTCTTCGGGAATCTGAAACCATTTGGCTGTCAAGTCAGATAGTTTATGGCCATATACCTTTTGATGGGCATAAAATCTTCGCTAAAACAAAGCAAATCCATCAAATATCGGAGTTACCGGCTCATCGCATGCAGTTGTATGACTACAACTTCAGGGAGTTCGTAGTGACCCTCTTAAAATGAAGAGCAACGTAACATTTCCAACATTCAACAGGTTATCAGGATCAGGCCGAACATCATGTGCAGCCATATAGGGAAAGATCCAGAAAGTAGTGGACCAGCCAGCGATGCTTTACGGCCTGGGAACAACCCCCTGACTAAGAACCAGTAATAAAAGCATGGGTGTGACCGATATGAAAATGGATAGATGGATGCTGGGACTGACGAGAATAAAGTGAGAAATTAAGAGGTACGGAGGCGACTAGGTGTGGAACAGCTGAGAGGGAACTGCATGCAAGCAGGCGAGGCTAAGGTGGCATGGCCATGTGAGGAGGCGTGAAGACGAGAATGTGTACAGGCGAGCGTTGGAGATGTCTATTCCAGGGAACGCAAGAGGGGAGAACCGGAAAGGAGGTGGCGTGACTGCCTGAGGGAAGAAATGGAGATAGTCAACGCAAGCGAGGACGATGTCAATAACAGGGGCTCTTGGAGAAGAGTGGTTCGTGCAGCAGCAACCCCACAACCTTGAGTGGGAGAAGCAGGAAGAAGAATTATATTCAGTCATATCGCAGATGTCACGTCAACATCGTGTAGACAATTGATCCTGAGGGGATTGCCCAAGGTGACAAATGAACTTTGTTATTTGATGTTCTTCGAGTTGAGGCCGCCTTTATTCGTGAATTAATATCAGTGTGTGTCAATGGCGCAGGCTTAGGGAATCGAGGCATGTATATACTGGTAGGGTAATTCATGTCGAGCGAGGTACGAATAGTCTTGATATTCAGACAGCAATGATGTATTTCGTGAACGTAAATGTTCTATCTAAATATTATGGATTGAGGCAGTTGCCTAATGAACACTGGCTGTGCTGACTGTGAATAGGCAACGGCGTTCACTTGTTTCCTATTTCTGACTAGTGCTCAGTTGATAAAAAAAACTAATCCCAACTTGCTCCCTGGGCAGTCATGCAGTGTATGTACCCCTGCTGGGCCTTGTATTAGTTCGATCCACTTCCAGCCAACTATGATGCATTTCAGGTTGTCCTGAACAGAGTGAACCAACGTATCCCTACAATATGTTATATCAAGTCTACGGAACATCTATTGGAAAGTAGATTTACTTGAGGTAGAATTTGCTAGGCATATTCGTCTACTGCAGTGTTCTCTTCTCTTTAAATCAGATGTATCACTGTCCAACATCGCACGCAACTTCTGAACGACTGTGGGCCGAAGCAATGAATTTAAATACTAAATACATGAAAGTGATTGCGTTCGTGAACAGGCAGCGTATATTTGACCTATTGTCATCATAAGATTCCTCCGCCGATGCTTATACACAGTGCTTATATACGTTGCTGACGTGACATCTCCAATATGGCTGCATAGAAATGTTCGACCTAATCCTAACAACATGTTGAATGTTGAAAATGTTACGCAGCTATTAATTAAGAGAAGGTCATTACGAACTCTCTGAAGCTTTAGTCATACAGGTGCATGCGATTGACATTTGAATAGTCATTAATCGTCTTTGCCAGGGTTCAGGGGTAGGTGCAGCGCGTTCTTGTCATTTATGCCCATCATAAGACATACGGTCACGAACTATCTGACTTGACATCCGAAAAGATTTCAAATTTCCGAAAGTGTTACTGATCGTGGCCTCCCGTCAATCGGGTTCACTCGTCGGACAGACGAACATCGCCTTCTGACATGCGATCACTCTGACATCTGGAAAGAGCTACCGTAACACCTGACAGCTGCCTGAATGAGTGGATTGTCCGAATAGTAGGCGCTGTGGCAATCCTGAGCTGTAAGTGGGCGGACTGACTGATGTTAAAACAATGCGTTCCACGGGTCTGTACAGTGAGTACGTGTACGCTGAGTGTCGAGTCTACGATGACAGAGGTCCCTAGAGTAGTATTGTTCAAACTCACTTCTCATCCACGCCCATTTCTCACGAGGGATAATGACTGCATGTTGAAAGAGTACATTTACGTCGAATAGGAATGGTAAATCGCGGTGTCGAGAGCAGCATTTAGCGCCCTGCATATTCGAAGATGGGACGCGAGAATCGCCGTTGCTTCATGCGTGATTTTAAGATTGTCTCACCATCTCATGCAAACTTCCGTCTGATGCGCGATTATGATGAATTTTGGAGATGTGAAAGAGCTCTGTGTGCTACATAGATGAAACCAACTCCCACTTCAATCAAACACCTGGTTCTAGAGTTACGAGGGGTCAAATGTCCGTTTTAATACATTTTTGGCAATATAATCAGGTATGATCGATGAAATACATAATGCTCTCAGGATTGAGTGCATCACATAGAGGGTAACAGTCCTCATGAAAATTATCATCACGTTGAGAGTCATCAAAGGTCACTTTTGCGCAGAAAACTGCCAAATAATAAGTTTGTCTGCAATAACCTGTAGCTACTCTGTCAGCTGTGGCCGATATTGTTCAAGTTCATGTTCAAGAAATTTATATGGCGCACTATCTGAACAAATTATTTTAATGCGCCTCACAAAAAACTATGTAGAGTCGAAAGCAAGACTGAAGAGGTAAGCCTTTAACATCGTTTGGAAAGATTGCAGAGAGTGTGCTGACTTCACAGATGTGTGTAGCTCATTCCATAGTTTGGGGCCATGAATAGCAAGCGCGCGCTCACCAAACGTGGATCAGCTTCTGGGTTGAGAGCGAATTCCGACCTCAGAGTGTATCTGATCTTCTGGTAATGAAACATGCCGATGATGTAGACTGGTGCCATATTAGAACACGGTGCACCTGATGGAGATGAAAATGTTTCATTAGAAAAACGTAATATCACCGAAGGTCATTTAAGGTCCCTAATGGCCTAAGAACAAAAACAACACAAAATTAAATGCGCAATAACCACACTCATCACAGTCCTACAGGTATGATCTTTTGAAATTAGATGCAGATAGTGTGATAGAATATTTCCAAACATAACAGTTATTTCCTCCAAGGTCATTAAAGGTCAATTAGGGGTCAAAAAGTAGTTTTAGGCTGTAATATGAGAACAGAGTGTCTGTTTCTCGTGCTGTCTGCCCTCTCACTCTTAGTACTCTCTATAGTAGGCTTCATTCATACCTGCTGAACGTGTTCGAATTTATAATTCTTATCATTAATCAATCAATATGATCAAACCGAATGTTCCACCTGATAGGCCAAACAACCAATTTAATTTCTCCCTAATTCAGCTCAAGTCAAGATATATAGTCCCAGTATATACAGTACCAATGATTGACCCCTCTAAACAGAATGACAGTTCATGGGTGACCAAATCACTTCTTCTCAGCCCTTCTCAATCCTAAGGGAGTTCTGTTTTGGCCCAAAGCTAGCCTAACTAGGTCATGACAGACTAGGTGTTGACAGGGTCCAGATTGAATATGAAATGAACAAGGCTTTGGCCACTCTTCAATAAATCAGGGAAGTATTTTAGTGTGGTCACATTGTTGACATTGGCATTTAATGTTGGAGGGTTGGGGGTGGGGATGAAGTGAAAGTGAACATATTAGAGGTGGCAAAACTGTTAAATAGTCATTCTGATGTCATCAGAGGCCAATATTTCAATAGGCTCTAGTTAGTCCAGTTAGTCCGGATAGTCATCCTCCAAATGAAACTTCCAACATACCGTATAATCTATATAAAAAAAACGCCCCTCCCCCGTTGCATTTTGATAGGAGGGGGCTTCTATCATATGGGTATATTTTTGGGCTATATTGTTAGATTTCAGGCTATATGGTGGCTAGGGCTAATTTTGTGGCATTACTAAGGGCAAAAAGAGGGGACGATCTTTAGAGGAGGGGCTCCTATTACAGATTATACCGTATACACTATATACTGAAGGAGTTTGAAAAATTTGAGTTATACTTCCGAGTTTTCAATACACAAATCGGTAAGTATTATGGCCATCAGAGGGTGAAAGGAGAAAGATTTGATTATTGTCTCATCTCGTTATTAGTCGACCTCGATACCTGCGAAAAAATTGGGTAAAGGCGGTTACTGGTGTACAAGTAAGGGTTTGACATCCTTTTTGAGTCGCGGAAACTCTACAAATAAGGCAAGGAATCACAATGCACTGTTGCGTTCTTGTTGAAAATAGAGCAAGACAGGATCGTATCTCGAGTCATTTACATTTCGAACAAAACAGCGTCAACGTTCATTCCACTCATTATCCACTCTTTGCAAGGAGAGAAACTTCCTAGTTACTCGATCTGTAACGTCTGTCACGGCGACCCCTGTAGTATTGTAGCCAACATCGAATTAGTAGGGCAATCGCATTTTTAGACAAATCAACGTCTTCATGAAGGTTATTCCACTCATTATTACTCTTTGCAAAGAGAGACATTTTCTATTGTTTCAACCCTTTTTGTCAGGTTTTTTCACGTTTGTTAAGACGATCCCTGTATTAGTGTCATTGAGCAACTCGAAGGAGTAATCAGAGAATAGTCCATCTAATCCTGGGAGAATTGTGGGACCCTGAATCGAATCGCTCCTAGTTCTTCTCAGTTACATCGAAGTTAGACCGAGATGACGCTTCAATC
>JAUOBX010277620.1:0-17459 GCA_032360705.1 Eupentacta quinquesemita
TGGGGTATTCTAGCCGTGTGCCAAGTTTCATGCTTTTAAGGGAAAGTGCACAATTGATCAGCTAAGCTGCCCCACTAGTATATTGTCAGTAATGTATAGGCCTACTAATTATTGTTATTGGTGTCGGGTGTTGGTGTTGGTGTCGGACCCTCCTGGTGTTGGTGTTAGACTGCTTTTCTCGACACCGGTGTCGGTGTTGGTGTCGGGGGCAGTGGTATCGGCGTTGGTGTTGGTGTCGGACTTGCTGGTGTTAGATATAACACTGCCCCTGCCTAACATTGACATAACCGCAGGAAGGGGGTTATTGCCAATTTGCAGACCCCATATTTCCTGCAATTGGGCATCAACTGAACCTAGGAGGTGGGGGTGGCCTTGATGTCTATACCAGGTATAGGGTTAAGTTCCGAGACTAAATTATTAGAGATGACCGGATGATATTCCCGATATGTCCAACCTACATATCAAGTATGAAGCCTGTGTAGACACCTAACTATGATCAAAAGTCATGAGAAGTGTTTAGACTTCGACCTGTGATGATCTTTGACCTGCCTGAAACTTATTTTACTATATGTGCAAGCTACATACCAAATATGGAGCCTGTGCACATCTAAGTTCAATAGGTTCTCTGTTTACAAGGTTAATAATAATAATAACTGTAATTTGTAAAGCGCAAGTATCCGATGAAAATAAACTGTTCAAATGCGCTCCCTGGAAAAAGGGAAGAACAAAACAAACCTAATCAAAATATTTACTAAACAAAATAGATTTGAGAAGTCTCTCGATATTCACCGTTTCTGGCGAAATAGTTACATTTCATTTCGCGATTACATTGTTCCTAGACATAGGTTCCCAGACTTTGACCTCTGTTCACCTGATGTAACTTTTTACCTGTCCAAAACAATTACTGGAATATGTACTCTGTATGTACAACCTTCATAACAGGTATAATGGATCATGTGCACCCTCGTATTCGATAGTTAGGCTGTTTACAAAGTTTTAGGACTATGATTTTCGTTGATCTGAGGTGACCTCTCTCCTGACCCCAAATTGATAGGAAATATGTGCTATATATACAGCCCACACACCAATTACGGAGCCAGTGCACCTTCGCATCCAATAGTTATTCTGTTTACAAAGTTTTTAAACTTTGACCCATGTGTACATTTGACATTTGATCTGACCGAAAACAGGATTATGTATATACTCTCGAAGTGAAACCTACATACTAAGAATGAAGCCTCTGCACATTTACTTACAATAGTTATGTTGTCTACAGGTTTTCCGAACTGTGACCATCTATCAGCCTTGTGTTCTTCATTGTTATAATTGCAACCGACCCACTCAATATGAACGCGTTGGATGCTTTCGTTCTCTAGATATCGCATTCACAATCTTTTCAGTTTCTCACCTTTCTTGACCTTGAACCTCAACCTACAACAGATGGGTTTTTCCTCCCATAGCTGCGATCAATGCACACAGCACACACAGTCACACACACACATACACACATATGATTTTCCTTTCTCTGTAAAGCGCTTTGAGCCTCTTTGGGAACGGCGCGCTCTATTTAAATATGTGACTGTTATGTTATGTTATATTATGTTATTATAGTCCTGTGAGCAGCCAAAAAAATGAGAAATATGCGTCAGATGACTGGGCGACTTTAAACAACATATTACTAGATATGATTACCTGTATTGGGTTCCTGTAAATTCTCATATCTCAGGTGAATACACCACATGCAGTGCGAAACCATGTCAGGATCGAGCGGAGTGACAATCCTCGTCACTGGGGGTGCTGGCTTCCTAGGTCAGCACATTGTCAAGGAACTCATAGAACAGGATACTTTTCCGGTCAGGGAGATCAGAACCTTCGACGTCCAGCCGTTTAAATGGAACGAGGGGATTCAGTGCCGTGAGTATTACTACTGCAGCGATACTTCCAATTACTGTATGATGTACATACTATTTCCCAAGAACAATTATCAGTAATTACCATTAGGCTTATGAATAAATTAATGAATTATTGAATGAATGTCGTCCAGTTGTCGCTGCCGTTAGAAGCGAGGTGCCTGGGATATATATCCTCACAGCTATGAAATGTTCGCAAACTATACCGCTAACTGTTCCTTCTCTGTCACCGATAATTTTTCTTCTAAAATCGATCCGACTAGGACTCCAAAATGCATCGTTAACTATTTCATGACGACTGGTCGGTAAACTGGAACCGATACTAATAATTCCCTTTGTATATTCATGTATATTTCGTATTACATGCTTCCATAACATGAATGCTAATATAACTATTTCCTGTTGTAATTACAGGTCTGTGAGAATTACTAGCGTTGCCTGTGAGGTAGTGGAATCATTCATAGTGGAATAGAGATCATATAGTTAATTATTGTAATGAATATAGTTTGATTCGGAATTCTCAGCATGGTTTGGGGGAGGTGTCGCTAATGTTCGACAGATCTCTTGGAGTATATGGAAGATGTTACTTCTTCTGTTGACAATGGCAATGCTGTTGATATGATTTTCCTAGACTTCCAGAAAGCTTTTGATAAGTGCCTCTTGAGCGTTTCTTGCTTAAATGGGAGCGTTTTGGCTTCGTTGGTAATGTTCATAAGTGGATTCGTGAGTGACTTGATAATAGGGAGCAATGGGTTGTAATCAATGGGTGCTCGTGACTGGGTGACGGATCAGCCGTGGTGTTCCTCTAGGATCGGTTCTTGTGCAATTACTCTTCCTGGCGTATATTAACGATCTTCGTTAATATAGTTATATCGGGAAATAGTTAGAAATGAAGGTGCAATTGTTCAACGAGATCTAGGTATAATCTCCAAAAGGTCATTCCAATTGGCAAATGTTTCACAATGCTGATAAATGGTTATGCATGTTGGTTACCACAAGTGTGTAATTCATCCAAGAATGGCCTTGTTCTTCTTTCAAGAACTGTGAACGGGATTATTCAGGCCATGCGCTTTTTTCCCTTTCGGGTGTCTTTGGTTTCGGGTCGTTTATGCGGATTTTCCATTCTTCCTGACCCTTCCATATTAAAATGAACCAAAATGAACTAAACTACTCGAAAATTGTCCCGATGATGAGTAGGCAAGCGGGCAAACGCAATAAAATCCAAAGACCGGTCGTCCCGTGTACATTTTACTGGTTTATCATTGTGTAAACTGATTAACAAATTCAAGTATTCGTTGAACCTATTCCCTACCCATCCATATATGACTGAGAGTAAATGTAACGTAGTTGTTTCATCACCCCATTTGTATTCATAGAGATTGTTAAAGCTGACGAATACTTGTAACTGGTCTATGCATTTCCATTAGCGATTACAACAGGCCTGGTTGGTCGACGCTGATTAGCGAACTCACCAATAGTTCGATGAACCGACAATGATGTAATGTAGTTCTCTCATTGCCGTCGTTTGTATTTCACTGATTGAAGCTGATCATATCTGCTATTGGTCTATGGATACTAGCCATACTTTATGCCATAATAAACTGTCTTTATTTCCATATTCGTTCACCTATCGTTGTTTGAAGTACGTGAGGTTCGCGCATATGAATTGCATGTAGGGATTGTGTAGCGAACTTTGAACTGTCGCTCTTTAGTTAAATTGTGGTATAGCACCGTCTAAATTGAGTTGATCAGTTTTGGTCGGACATACTTGAGTGATGTGTGACGGTGCTGTGTGCAGTTAGGAGAATTCGTCTTCCGCTTCGAACCAATTATTGTAGACGTACGCCCCCAGATTGGCAGTCCCTACTAATTTTAATGACATATCTATGAGTGAGAGCCTTGGGGGATGTGTTCCTTACCACTGCTTTATGCGCAGCTAATGTTATGCTCAGACTATACTGGTGTACCATCACTCACTGATCGCAAAAAAGTATCTGCTGGGAATTCATGTTGCTCTTGGCGCGACTGTGATATTCACACTAAAATCGAAACTGCTGTGAGCAACTTAGAGTTAGATCGATTAGCATCTGTGTTGCCGAAACTACTAGAATAAATCATTTTTATCATCACTCAATTGGAGGTGACGTGACCAACATTGCGCACCCTGTAAAAAATGGGTGTGTCATCACTTCATACCACATAACACCCAACTTAGTACATACGCAGTCAATTTATTATAGTCTCAAGCTACTGAGGGTTCCGATACGTCGGGGGTTATTTTTGCTAGATGACTAAGGAATGTGTCAGGGAATGACTCTATGAAACTCTGGGTTGGACCGACTAACTATCTGTAACTTATCTGTACGAAATAGCCTCTACCAAGGCGTTTGTACAGTATCATACAGAAGCAGAGGAAGAAACTATCTGAATGACTGATTGACTAAAAAACTGACTGACTAACTAACTGACTGATCTACTAGCTTTGGAATCCATCACATGTTCACGGTTACATAGTTCTTTTGTTTATTTCACCCTGCAGCGTCCAACGATTCTGTAAAGTTGAATCACATTACGGGAAATATATGCGATTCAGATGCCATCACCGAGGCGTGCAGAGGAGTGAATGTGGTAATCCATAACTGCAGTGCCATCGCATACGGACCGTATCCCGATGAGAGTCAACTACATGCCGTTAATGTCGAAGGTAGGTTCTTGTTTCGAAATCACATGAGATTCAGAAACAATATTCCAAAGATGATATTCTCTCCACATCATGTCACGATCGCAAAGGTGTGATATTGATACTCCTATATCCTCAAACCATATGGTTTTCCGGAAATCGGAGAAAAAATCACCATCATGTATATTATTCAGCAACACATTGGCAGCATGAAGCTAAATACAAGATGCGGAACTCTACTCCCAATCAGAGGAATGTTCCAGGTACCTTGAATCCATCACCTATGTCGATGAATTGGTTATCATTACACTGGACATGATGAGCAGCAGCTGTACAGTACAACAGTGGTCACAAAGGTTATCGCTTTCACACACAAAATATTGCAACAGAAAAACATTAACCGAATTTCCAGTTGATGCGCACTCGACGCAAGGTGGTCTCATATTGGCTGTTTGCTGTGTATAGTCAGATAGTATTGGTCGAGCAACATCGTTACGAAGTGGGAAGTCAGTCAGGGATTAGGAGTCGCAATAGCGAATCAGGATTAATCATTTTATATCAGTGCGAATCGAACAACAATCTGTGTTTCCCCTCATATGCTCATTATTTTCTACAAAATACCACAGGAACTGAGAAAACTATAACTGCATGTGAAAGGAACAACGTCGAGTGCTTGGTTTATACGAGTACCATCGAAATCGCTAACGATCTGGCGAACCCAGGAGTGGAGCAAACTGAAGAAACTGCTAACGTCCCAGCCGTGGAACCAGTATTCCCTGCGTATGCACTGACCAAGTACTCTGCAGAGAAACTGGTATTGGACGCACATAACAGAGTACTCTCTAACGGGAAGCGGGTACATACTTGCTCTCTACGGCCGTGTGGAATCTATGGTGAGGGAGAACGCATCATCAATGGGAATTTGGAGACATTTGTCAACTTTGGAGTGAGTCTTATGATAGGGGAGCCAAACGGGAAGAGCCAAAATGCCTACGCAGGAAACATAGCCTTCGCACATGTGTTAGCTGTTAAGGGGCTCATATGGCCAGGGGACGACATGCGGGTAAGTGGGCGTGCGTTCTTCATCGGCGACGACACACCGCTCACCAGCTTTGGGAAGTTCGTGGAACCATTCTTAAAATCAGTAGACGAGAGAATGTGGTTCTTTACAATGCCATTCTGGCTGATGTACTCCATTGCCCAAGTGCTTACGATCGTGTGCTGGCTCATATCGCCGTTTATGAAAGTCGACATGCCCTTCCATCCGGCGTCAGTGCGGTTCCTCTACGAGGAGCACACTTTCAGTTGGGAGGGGTTCCGCGATGCTGCCGGTTATTCACCAAAATACAGCTACGAAGACAGCATGGCACGCAGTATTAATGACTGCAAGAAGTTCTTCGGGTTACAGAGTATCGATGGGAGGAAGAACAAATAAACACCGCTCATAATTCCTGCATGCGAATAAAATATATATTTGGGTTCATTAATTTGCCGCAATGACTGTATAAATGACCAATTGCCTTAGGTGTTATCTATGAGTATCTCTGTCAGTTATTAGGTGCTTTTAGACTAGGCAATCCAAACATCATCCTAAACTCGCTGACACATCAATTCAAAGAACGGCGTATTGTCAAAACATTTTACTTTCCGTAACCCTTTTATCAAAATAGGATATTTTGCATGAATTAAATGTAGTACCTTTGGTCTCACTGTTGATGAAATATGGAAGAACAAAGTGTATTGTGCTAAGTCCATATGCATGAATTGTTCATTCTGTTTAACATGTCAAATGAAAGCTTCCAAAAGCAACATACCTTCATCTCATTTACTACGGGATCGTGTCATGTTCCCTGCCTAATTCGCTATAGTACACTTGAATTGGCAAATATATGAATGTCCTGAAGCCCATCAATGTACGTTTATTGTCTTCCGAATCAATGACGTTCACTTCGGATATATTTTGCCCCTAAGCTGTGGGCCCGTCGGCTGCGCACCTAGTCTAATATTCTTAGTTACTTTAGTAACACATCGCAATTGCACGATCAATCCAAACCCTAACTTTCGTTTGATCTTGACAAGCTGAAAATTGACAATGATTATAAATTCAAATTCATCAGGCACCAATTCCGTGACATTTTTGTCTCCTAGTTCTAAGCTGTTTGTGTTTCTTCACAAGAAACAGGTCGGACGACCTTTCCAATGATTACAAGCACCCGAAAGTTTACACACACATGTTTTGCACTGTAGACCACATACATAGGTTTGGCTGATCACAATCTTAAATTACGCCACCACTATAAAATTACCGTAGTGTGCAAGCGATAGGCAGCTCTTGATATCCTAATCGGTTCAGAGTCCCTTTTGAGTAAAATACCGTAATGTGTGTGTTTTTTTAGCAAAATATGATTCCAGGTATGTGTAACTGTGATCAAGGTTTGTTCATATGTGAGGATTTTAGTTCTGGGTGTCCTATGTTACTTAGGTAGCTGAAGTACCGAAAATACGATTGTCGTATTCTAACGAACTTCCCTGGATGCCAACTGGAAGTTCACTAAGTTTTGCGGTGCAGAGATGCATGCAACTGCGACATGAAGTTGGCATGTATTGATTGAGCAAGACACTTAGATGCCAATCCCTGATGACCACGTGGGTAGGGAACACGCAGTGAAAGGAGAGGTGTGGTAAATATGCAGAGAAACAGCTGGAAAAGGAGATTTCGAAATCGAGCACTAAATTCACTCTCCAATTCTCGACCGGGAAGGATAGGGCTGCTGAGCCATTCCCGTCGCTGCCCTTCGCGAGGCTGGTCATCGGTTGAAGCAGGTCGGTGAGATCCATTGTCCTCCGTGACGAAGGCATGCTACGATAACTACTGCATCGTGTACTACAGCAACATCAGCCATACCCATACCCTGGCCTCTGCAGTGGAATGGGAGACCTTTTACTGATGCGGTCAGTTAGGGCTGGTTGCATACGCTACAGCCGTATAAATATTGGCGTCATACATAATCAGTCACATGAATAATGTATGCGGAGTAAGCCCATCGCACACTGGCCTGAACTCGCGGCCCGTTCAACGTGCTCGCCGGCAACGTGTTCTGTACCTTCATCCATACTACACACGCTGTATATTACTGATATATAAAGTTATACTTCGTTAATTTCTAATATCCCCGATTCGTTATGTAACTGATCAAGCATTTGGTTGCTGATTAATTACTCTATATAATTGCCCGGTAATCTCTGTTGATTGATGTTGATCTCATTCCAATTTTAGATGTAAAAATTATGCCGTAACATGTTACGCACGCTGTCCTCTTTGTTATTAATAATTTGCTATTCATTAAGTGATGTAAATCAACTTAAGCGTTAACAATTGAGAAACGTCAACTCGGTACATTCCTCAGTTTTATGAAAAATATTTTAAACTGCCCGTGACATTTTTAGGACACTAATGAGGGACTTTTACCATAGGGATGGGATTCTTATTGCAGTTAACCAATTACGGGAATACATTTGGACGGTCATTCCACTACTCTGCCTACGTGTAATGAGTAAAAAAAAGATTTATTTGAACGTGTCCTTCGAATGAAACAAAATTAATTTCTTTTCGTCGCTGGTGCCAATTTTGCGGGATATGACATTGATACGCTAACACTGAGTGAAATAAGATAATTTGATGGAACGACGAGTTCAGCCTGCCTTTGACGACTGTCAATAGACCATGAACCATGAATAACGTATTGGAAATATGATAAATCTCGGGATGGTAAAATAATTCATCACAGATGAGGCGAGCCGGAGAGAACCAATTATGTATAATTCACTAGGTTGGGCACATATTTGACACTTCGAATTGAAGTGAATCGTTATTACACGTTGTTGAGCTGAATTTGTCAGTTGTTGGTCATTACTGAATAGGCAAGACCGAAGCAGGGGAATTAATCAATCGATACTTTATTGGTTACTTGTGCATCATTCCCCGTTCGATTGGGTTGGCACATAAAAGTCATTTTCGAACAGATTTGAAGGCTATAGTAATGGGATATACCAATTATTCGGTCATATTATAGATGAATACACTGTTTCACTTTTCTTATCAATCCATAGACTTGTCATTATCTTCCAGTGCAGCACACGACTCACGTTCGGGAATAAGTGGTATTCAGATATTTGCAATTACCTTATAAATAAATTTATTTTAAAATTTTAAAAATATGAGGAAGCCTTCATTACCTGTATAATTGTGTCAGTTTTTGTGGGTCAATTCGGGAGCCTGTTATTTGTCAAAAGTCCATAACGTTCATGATTTATTGCACAAATTAATCTCCTCAGCATGCCAAAATGATTCAGTGGAGGAACTAATCGATTATTAAATTATTGGGTTGCACACTGCAGATCGGTCACTTGTGCATCGCTGTTAATCATTATTCCGCGCTCAATTGGGTTGGCACATATGGGTCATTTCCGAACAGTTTTGAAGGCGATATACAGATTAGTCGGTCGTATTAGATGTATACACCGTTTCACTTTCGTCAATAAATTACCTTTCCATTATCTTTCAGTGCAGCAAACGCCTTAGGCTCAGAATTCAGTGGTATTCAAATATTTGCGATCACTTTCTAGACACAATGTATTCACAGAGAACAATAAATTTATAATGAAGCATTATTTGTATAACTGTGTCAGCTTACGTTACTGTGGGTCAATTTGGGAGCCTGTTATCTGTCAATATTCCCTAACATTTATTTATTGCACAAACGAATCTCCTCAGCATACCAAAATAATTTAGCAGAGATGACCAAAGCGGAGAAACGGATTACTAGATAATTCATTGGGTTGCACACTGCAGATTGGTCACTTGTGTATCGACGCTGATCATTATTCCCCACGCAATTGGCACATATAGGTCATCTCCGATTTGATGGCGAGAGTAATGAGATATACATATTATTCGGTCATATCAGATGATTTCCCTGTTTCACTTTTCGTATCAATCCATGATTTTATTATTATCGTCCAGTGCCGCACACGCCTTATACGTACGGGAATAAGTGGTATTCAGATATTTGCGATCACTTTTCAGACACAATGTGTTACCAAAAAAATACATATAATGAAGCATTAGCTGTACACCTGTATCAGCTTTCTTTACTCGGAGGTATGTTAATGTAATTTTGAAATTATTAAAAACTCCTAAATGATTATGCGCCACCATAAACTCCACTCCGCAGAACAGTATAAACATTATACACTCTCCATGGATATATAAATATCAGCGAATGACATAACCATATCCATGAGTTTGATGAATGAAATCGGTTGAGAAGATGTCGCTTTCTAGTGTCACCTTCCACCTGTCAACCTCACTGAAGCGATGTTACATATTTAGGGGTACGTCGTGAATTGGTCCCAACTCTTGTTTTAGATATTCCACCTCCTCATTGCAAGGCTGCTACATCCAAAACTAGTTCAGACGACACGATGTATTCACTCGGTCGGACCTGATATGCCACCTACTAGGCTATATAGCGCATGTCCCTCATCCTGCTCATTGAGCAGGTGGATCTTCCACCGATACCCGCACTTTCCAGCCCAATAAAAAAAAGAAATTTAATGAAATAAAATTATGAAAATAAATGAATACAATTAATAGAAGTTAAGTCGAAAGCTGATATGAATCAGCTAGGGAAGAGATAATAGATGGTCCAGCAGTATAGGTCTGTCACTATTAGGATCATCATAATTATCGCCTAAACAGTGCACAAAAGAAGACGATCCAGTCTATGCGGTCCATCTGATGCTCTTTCGTGCCCTGCGCTGAAGTGACTTTGTAAGGAACGCCTGGAACGCAAACATCCACAGTATACCGGTTTACACGGGGAGTTTGAGGACCTGAAGATGCGTCTGATATAGTATGATATTCAGAGATGCTGCTTGAGCAATGAACATGTATGGACGGGGTTGATGGACAAAGGTAATAGAGATACCCAAGGTGAATCTTCGTCAAGGGAGCAAGGTGAATGCACAATTCATTATGTTTTCTGTACTAGCTCAACACATCTGACATCAGTGACATGTATCTCTCTTGTCATAGATTGAATATTTTCCTCAATATTTGAGGAATTGCATAGCCTACATGCATTGAATCTATATATTTCAAAGCTCAATTAACGTAGCTTATCTGGTGAGTTTGTGAAACCCGGAAATGTATGTAGGCTGCGCCAGTGCCACCCCGGAAAACCTCCCTCCCGAATGAGATTTTCTGAGTAGTTTCTGAGTAGTCAGAATATATGATAGTTAAATCCATATAATCCAATTGGTTATAACAACAATAATAGGCAGGAATTATGCTCATCAATTTCATTTGATGATCGATAGATTCGATAATGTGCCAAAGGTATCGCGCTCCGCACGCATACAGAAATGACTTGAGCTATATGTTTGTTCTTATGTTCATAACGGTTTATAATTATTGTTGTGGTGTTGGCATTTTCTCCTGAAATGAACGAAGCTATTGTGATTGATTTCCGGATTGAGTATATAAGATGATCATACGCAGAAAGGCTTTGGAGACGGGCAGACTGCATGCTCAATAAATAATTTAAGAGGGGAAACTCGGTACACAATCAGTGAAAATAGGCTACAGTCACGGGATTGGAAAAGAGTGGACTAAATTGTAGTGAAAAGCTCAAAATAGGTGAAAAAAATCGAGCTGAGCGAAGTCAGCGACATTGTTCTTCGGCACTATGTTGCAAGTAGGCCTACTCTCGTAGGCAAGTACATGCATAATTTATATATATATATATAGTTATGGAGTGTGTGCAACATATTCCTCTTGATATAGAGTAGTATTGATGGGGAGTGTAGCATGTGGATGGGCATGAAATTACATGGAGAGGCATAGGCAGGGATCGTTTGAAAGTCTGGCAAGAATGGCATCTACAAGTGGAATATTTTGGTAAAGAATAATCTGAGTTTTTGGGGCGAATCAAATTCAGTGTCATGAGAACCATGTTTCACAACCAAATACATATAGCTGGAACCACTCTCTAGAGGCATCATCCCCCACTCTCCAGATCGGATGTGCGCCACTGCCTCTTTGTGTTATTCAAAATAACATGTTGGTTCCAATGACGTCACAAGGAAAACTGAAGAAATGTCCCTATCGAGTTTACACAGTGGTCACCGATGTTGTATTCCTCAAGAGTGACTTGCATGATTACTTGCATTCAGACCTTCCGGAAATTGTTGTGCTAATGTGATGATTGTGGTCATGCATGTCTATTCATCTATCTACCTATCCATCTATCGTTCTATCTATCTATTGATCTGTTAACGATTGATTCAAATTGCTACTTCTCCGACACCCTTCGATAGATAATGGTCAAACTTAGTTACAATGATGACAAGTTAAGGTTCAAGGTTTTCTGGTGGGCCATGAAAGTTTAGCATTATTATCGGGTACCAATGCTATGTTCGGGGATTTATGACCAAGGTGATTCGGTGGACCGTTCGGGCCATTTTGTAAAAGAAAGTCACATGCTTCTCCTCCTCTGTTTTGATCTCATGATCATGGCTGTTATTATTATTATAATCTATTACATTATAATATTATCAGGTACTAATGCTTCATTCGGGGATTTGAGGTGCAAGGTCATTTGGTGGACCATTTGGCCATGAATTTATCATATGCTTCTCCGAGTGTTTGAATCAGATGATCAGGAAAGCCATTCATTGCTGCTTATATTAAAGTAAAAGGTAATCTGGTTGGCCATTTGGGCCATTTTGTGAAAATATGTCAAATGCTTCTCCTGAAGTGTGAATCAAATGGTCAGGGAAGTCTGCCATTGTGTGTTCGGGGATGTGAGGTCAAAGGCCATATGGTAGGTCAAAATACTATATGTCAAATGCATCTCCTCGAATTACCCGATCATGAAAGTTCGTAATCAATATCGGATACCAATGCTACATATGGGGGTGTTCCGGGATTTGGGATCAAATTTCAACTAGGGGTCAATTTTTTGCTAAATGTCATTTTGAGGGTCATAGGAACGAAACGCCTCTCCCACTCATGAGCATTACAATAATGAGAATCAGCATGAGAGCTACTGTGACATTGGCCTTTTTCATTCACCTTTTCATGTGACAGAGTGTTGAAAAAAGTCAATTTTGCATTTCAGTTCTCTTTCCTCCCTGCGTGATGCACGAGAGACTGCGTTACAGCAGATCTAACCCCATTTTCACTCTCGTATTGACTGAAAGACCGTTTGATGGTTGGATTCCTTCTAGTACACTGATCGAAGAGGATTGCAACCATCGAGGCTATGTTCAGTACTCCCATTGACTTTCAGGTATAAGTAATCTCCCTCTAATTCAGGTGCAAGGTCATCAATTATCGGATTATCTGTTTGAGCACTAAACAAGACAAGACTCGCGCAACATTCATATTTGACAAGAAATATATAAATAAAGTTACATAGTCAGCATGCGTGGTAGGATGATGGAGTGCTTTACACATATTAGGACAGGAGCAGCCCCCATTTTCGAATGCCTTCTTTAGTAGCACTTCCATTGATCTTTAGGTGTAAGTCATCTCCTTTCGTAACACAGGTGAAAGGTTATCAATCATCGGATTATCTGTTTGAGCACTGAAACAAGACAGGTCCATCCATTTCCGACACAATAATCTGGCTTAAGTTGAATAGTCAACATGCCTCATAAGATAATGGGGTGCTTTACACATATTAGGCCTCTAGCAGCCCGCATTTTCTAATGTATTTCCTAGTGGTCGTCTGTAGGCGTCTGTGAAATAAGCAGTTTCTGTTTCTAAGAAGGCAAATAGAGGGGAACAGACAAACACCTCTGAACAATCCTCTTGGATGCTATTATAACGATCGAAAAAATATAAAGTAATGCAGACCGATCATTTTCTCGAAAGTTAGGTCACGCCCATTACCCAATGAGCCAGTCGGTAATGGCATTTGATGGTGATTTCGTGTGAGGCAACAACATAGTCGAATTGAGGCCTGGTAGTCCTAATTCAAGATTGTTCGACTTTTCCACTAACGATCTGTGCATGAGAGGTTTTTTCTTTTCTAAACGGAACCTTCTGGGGTTTTTTCAGTCAATTTTGTTCGGTGTTCGAAGAGAGATTTGTTATCTTGAACTGTTTGGCATGCATATTACCTGCATTGAATTTAATAAGAAACTTTAAAGTGTGGACTTTCTACCTGCTTATAGGAATGTTATTTGATTATTTCAGCATCTTCTGGCTGGCATTGAGGACCGAATAGTTATTGGACCTGAAAACTTGTTCGACATTGTTATTGGTTATTAGCCCTTCCAGGAGCGTTCTCTGCAATAACTCAAACCAAACTGCTACAATCATATTTTTTATATCTTTCATCGTGGATTTAAGTGTTCTAACTTCTAACGAAGAAACGATTTTATAGAGGTCATTCAAAATCAGTTGATATATAGTCAAACGGGAGACGTTTCAAGGAACCCGAAGAGATCGATAGACTGTAATATGACAAATCGCCTCGTCAATGTGATCTTGGGTCTCAATTTCCTCATATTCATGACGAATATATCTGGCGGCGTAAGCCAGTCCGAAAGCGCTGGATGTAGCCGAACCTATTCAACATTTTCCTGTGATGGATCTAGGGCCAACGTCACGACGTTCCCAGCACTAGTCAATCAAACATGGATAGCGACTCTGACGATTATCCGCGCGAATATTTCAAAGCTTCAGACCGGCGACATTGTCCTCCCGCTCCTCCCCCGTCTCGATCGTCTCATTCTAGCCGTGAATCAGATCATGTTTCTCAACTCGTCGATCCTCGGTGACAATCGGTCCATCCGGAAATTGTCTCTCAATAGCAATCGATTGAGCTACGTGCCAATGGATCTTTTGCAAATTCTACCACTGCTAGAATACCTTGCCCTGTCAGGGAATAGAATCACCGCCCTGTCTCCCCGCTCTTTCGGCAGGAACAAGGTCCTGAATACCCTGCTCCTGTCTGATAACGACATCCGTGATGTCGCTGACAACGCTCTTACTGGTGCCACAGGTCTAAAGCACATCAGCTTCTCCTCTAACAATCTCAAAATATTTGACGGGCAGGTGGTTGGACATCCCCTGGTTAATATTAGTAATCTATATTTGTCTTCAAACAACATGACGCGATTGGCAATCACCAGTCTGAACTTTCTCGCCCTTCGATTTCTCGATGTAAGCCGCAATGCCATTGTGTCTCTTGAGTCATTTGCGCTGAGTGGACTCTCCGGTGGAATGTTAGAACATTTGAAGCTTGCTGACAATCAAATCTCATCTATACATCCCTCCGTATTTGGGGCAAGAGACATGGGAATAACAATCATGGACCTGGTCGGAAACAAATTCCGTGAAATCCCCGTGATGTTCCTCCGCCGGCTTCCGGAACTCGTGAAGCTGTATCTAAATCACAATCAATTGGAGGTAGTTCCTGATGATGCTTTCAGAGACAACAGTGCACTTGTTAAACTGGAACTCTCGAGAAACCGCATCCATACGGTCGGATCCAAAGCGCTCCGCGGGTTGTCATTATCACTACGATACCTCCACCTTGACCACAACAACTTGGCACACCTTCCCGAGGAGTTACTCGACTACGCCCCGCGGTACTTCCACCTGGTGATTCACCACAACAACTGGACCTGTAACTGCGATATATACTGGATCTATCGGTGGATGGAGAGCGGTCGGGTCTACTTCTACCAGCACAGCGTCGACTGCTTCCTCTCTATGAGTCAGAATCTGACGACCTTCGAGGAGTATCCGTTTGACGCCACATGCGGCTGGCTGCTGACCACATCCACGATCGCATCCCGATTGGATGAGAGCATGAGTACGCCTGGGTGGGGCAATGGCGCACCGACAGTCACAAAGACAGATACCCTTGTGGGCGTGGTTCTGTTAGTTGTCTTACTGCTTGCCAGTGCCTACATATACATCATCGTGCGTAGACGTCGTCATCGTGGCGCTCCCCGGGAGACAAACACGTCGAGGGGGGAGAAGCGGGTGAAGCGGGAGAAGTAATGAAAGCTGCTGCAATCATTCGGGATCAGCGCTGACTAGGAAGGTTTTGCTGAATGTTACGCGCACAATCCTAGTCTGTGTACTGCATTGTTAAGGTCACGTAATTGATTTTTGCTAAGAGAATATCTCGTGGATTGTTTCTGTTATAGGTTCCATGAATCCGTTCACAAAAAATGGAATAGATCCATGTGAAATTGGCAACCTTGGTCATGAAAAGCTAAGGACGTGCTTTCAACTTGTCGAGAAAATTCTTCTTTATTTTTCTCCTACATATAGCACCAATTGTCCCATTCTTTATAACGTTCGGAGAAACTTCCAGTTCCCAATAAATTATCTCCTGGAGGAGGGAAACCTCCTCTTTCGCAGGAACAGAATACGAATACGAGGTCCTCAGCACAAACAACGAAACCAAAATGGCGCCCCTGCATGGTTCACCCACTATTGATGGCTACTCGCCATATCCGACCTCCAACAACACCTTGAGGCCACGGAGAGGAAACTCGGTTCTGTCATTTAGTTCCAATAGCGACGATAAGCTTCCTGAAAAAATGTCGGCCATCGATCCTCGTCTCGATGAGCTCACCGGCAAGATAACAGCCCTGGAGAGCGCCACAGCACAAGTAGATCTGGATAATAATAGACTGGAAGGTTATACCTGGAGAAACATCTTACACATGGTTGGAGTGCCCGTAACACAGGGAGTTGAATCACTACCGCCTCTCAAGGATGGGGGTCAAGTTCAGATCGTACGAAGTCACATAGATGGCAGAGGAACCGCAACGCGTTCACCTTTCTGACGGGACTGGATCTCGCAGAGAATTGGACAGACAAGGTGAAGGACTTGTACGAACACGGGACAAAACTCTCTTTTCCTCCGGGAGATTGAAAGACTCTGCTGGTAAAACCATCATTCAACTCCATCTAGAAACATATCATTTATCTGAATCTAAAAATGTCCGTTGTTTTCTCTCTGAAATTCTTGATCCCCAATGCTTTTCGAATCAATTTGTCAGGTCAACAGACCTATCATGCTTGGCACTACACTACGTCAATTGGTGGCAGATATGACAGGTATTGTTCAGATATCTGATCGTCCGATATCCCCAGAAACGTAGGTTGTTATTTTCACAGTTGTCGTTCGGTGTGATTGCGTGTTCCTCTTAATCAGCGTGGGACTTAGGGAGTCGAATGTCAGGGGGGTTAGGACAAGGAAATATCATCTAGATGACATTTCCCTGTTTATGACAGGTTCCTAAACGTACACAACAATGTTCATATCTCAATAGGAATCGTTCCGATGGTACTTCCATGCAAGGAACGTAGTACTTAGAATAATGAGTGAGGTGGTAAGATGATTCATTCTCACGGATCTACTTCTACCCGGGAAGTGGCGGTTCTCTCCAATCCGATAACCCAGTCTGTAGACATTCTAAAAATTCATAGTAGCAGTGATGGTGAATTTTTCATCCTTGACGTTAATTACCACGATTATTCACTGACACTTGTCAGTGTTCATGGTCCAAATTTGGATAAATAAACTTTTTACAATTCAATTTGAAGCCACCTCACTCGATTCAGCTACAGTAACATTTTATTTCGGACGAGAAACGGTATATTCAACGTGATATGGTCGTAGACACATGTACAACGCCTTCCGGCCTATTTATGCCACATAGTCCCCTCACTACTTACGAGAAAAGCCTACGACGCCCAGTATTCCCAAGCGGTCACCCATCCAAGTACTGACTGGGCTCGACGCTGCTTGACTTCGGTGATCGGACGAGAA
>JAUOBX010277621.1:0-11327 GCA_032360705.1 Eupentacta quinquesemita
AGGACTCACATCACACATCAGGCTATATTTGGGGCTGAGCTTGAGTGTTTTACTCGTCCCTCGCTCAATGAGCCACAGGCCCACATGGTTATAACGCTCCGCATATAGGTCTCAGGTCCAAATCGATCTAGTATTGTTATAATTTCGTTGGAGTATGGGTTCCTCCTAAAAAAAACTGCTAAATATGTTGGCAAATCGAAGCAGATGGCACCACCCGTTGACTGTGCTCCTGGCCGATCTGCCTACCGGTTGCTATTCAACATATGCTGCAAATTTGTCTCGGGACTGTGAGGCAATGCAGGTTTCATCACCCTTCCTTCCTGGTCCCAGCATTCGACTCATCTGAACAGGACTCATGGCCATCGAAACAGGAAGTTACATCCACCTCTGGAGAATTACAAGAGCCTTAGCCTGGTTTGCAAACTACCTTTCTACTGTTCTAGCAGGAAGCAATATGTCAAAATGGATAATACGAATACCATTGTCAATCCCATCACTACTGGTGTTCCTCAGGACTCTATACTTGGCCCTCTGTTATTTCTAATTTTTATCAATGATATTCACCTGGTTAGCAGACAATTGAAATTTACCCTTTATGCAAACGATACCAGCATCTTTTACGAAAGTAACAGTTTACCGTCTCTATAATTAATGTTGTTGATGTAGAACTATTCGGAACTGGTGCCAACTGGTTTAGAGCCAATCAGTTGTACTTGAAAGTCTCAAAGTCTACTTCAATTTTATTTCACCCAGCTCAGATAAATGTAATCCCTGCTCCTCCGCATGGTACTATTGATTATAATTGTGTGCCCTTCTCCGAATCTACCATTTTCCTTGAGCTGGCTATTGATTGTAATTTAACCTGGGCTGGTCACATCAAACAACTAATGTTTGTAGTAGACTCGCCAAGTTCGCCGGCATTACCTATCGGTTAAAAGCCGTTCTTCCTTGGCATATTCTAATGAAAAGATATAATTGTCTTGTTTCGCCTGCAATTAGTTACTGTGTCCCGGTATGGGGGTACACAGCTGATATTCACACCAATAGGTTATACATTATTCAGGAAAGAATTGTTCACCGTCAAATATCAGTGGTGTCGTCACAAGTTCTCTAGATTATAGATACCAGAGCATAAACTATGATAATATGTAATTGAATAATATTCACCAGGTTAGAAGGAGCGATGTTTATATTTTGCTAAGCTGTAAGCTGTGGAAGCATGTCCCATCTTTAGATCTTCTGAATGATCCGACCCACCATGAATTTAATTTATCTTTACTCACTACTGTAATTGGGTGCCAGATGGCATGAGATTTACAGGTTTGTGTGAACGTTTTGTGGCTTAGGACAAACACTGATAATCACCCACCTGCCCACGCAGTAATAACCCGGCTATTTCCGCTCCCATAAAACCAATTAGTAGTAAACATTCGTGAGTGGTTGATTGATTATTACAAGTATTAGATTTATCGAGACTTCGTCAGTTATTTACCACTAACAAATCAACATGTTAGGAAATAGGGATTACATACACACTCGAAGGGCAGGAAAGTTCAGTTCATGATCTCAGGCAGTATGAGGCTTTGGCCCAATGAGTGAGAATAAAACGACTCGGACTTCGATGGAACTTCGAAGAACTGAGGAAATTTGATTCGGGTTCTCGGAATTGGACATTCAAAGAAACTAGATGAGCCCTCTTTTTATTTTTCATTCGGGCTACTTGGGTTGAGCAAAAATGATATTTCTCCTAGCTAAGTGTTATCAATGATTACAAAGGCCTTTCGGGTAATGTTGTTCTGAACCACAATATAACAACAGAGCAATAATAATTGCAAAATGTAATGTGTTGATTCGCACTTCGTCACAAAGTTTGAAATCATCCGAGCGTAGTAATTCTGGAATATGATTGAAAATAACAAAAATTCACCCAAAACCACAATTTGCCCGCAAATCAGGGAATTCCCCGCTCGATTTGCATTTTCCAAGAAAATTGCCCCAAATCAAAGACCTTTGGAACCCGTCATTCGTGTTTTTTTTAACTCATTGAAAATGTTGGAATTAATTGAGACCTGCAATTCTCTAATATCAATACGAATGTCAGAAAATTTGCCAAATTAACCATTTGCCCATGAATCAGAGAATTCCCCTCCAAGTTCAGCATTTTTCGAAATTTCGTCCAAATATGGGGCAAAAATCTGTATTTTGTGTATTATTACCTTGTTGTAAAATTTGGAATCATTCGAGCCATTATAAACTTCTATATCATGGAAAAGGTCAGGAAATTAGCTAAATTCACAATTTCCCCCCAAATCTCCAAATTATAAATTTTCAGTATTTTCGCCCCAAATTGAGGACAAATCTGCAATTTGTGTCTTCCTTGTTCCAGCACAGTTTCACGTCATTCGTGCCTTGTAATGCTCGGATACCAAGGAAAATAGTGAAAAACTTGCCAAAACCAAAAATTGCACGAAAATCGGGAAATACCCTTCCAAATGCTGCATCTTTCAAGGAATCTCTGGGGAAACATGTATTGAGTGACCATTTACCCATGTGAAAAAATTGATCGAGTTTGGGCATTCCGAAAAACAGCCACAAATCCGACGGACGCACAAACAGGCATACAAACACACACACACACAAACACAAGGAAACCCTTTTGTGTGTACCTCGTTACTGGACCCCTTGAATTCATGGGTACCCCACCATAGGGCGCCCCTCAATGCGAGTAACTACCCCAAAAGGAGTTGTACCATAGCAACTGCTGCTATGGCGACCATGCATCAGTGAATATGGGTGATATAGCCAACTCAACAATATCCCATTTGGCTTTTTCGGACCGATGACACATCATTGAAACGAGTACAATAAAATACCTATCGTGCAAAGTATTGAACAAATGAATAGAACTCGGAACAAATGAATGTCGGGAGCATGTGAGGTTCGTGCGTGAGACACGCAACCGGATAGAGGAATCCGATGGGCTGTTCCCTACAGATTCTGCTCAAACAGGGCTCCCACCGGCGGCAAGCCAAGAATAATAATATGTAAGGCCATCTTCCTCGG
The DNA here is from genome assembly GCA_032360705.1 of Eupentacta quinquesemita. Lineage (NCBI taxonomy): Eukaryota > Metazoa > Echinodermata > Holothuroidea > Dendrochirotida > Sclerodactylidae > Eupentacta > Eupentacta quinquesemita. The sequence goes on from JAUOBX010277621.1 coordinate 3,064, forward strand.
ACAGTCTGATCTGGTTTGGTTGGCTTGTATGTTGTTTCTATGGTAACACACTAGATGGAACTTCAGTACACTTTGAATAAAAGATTGATCGAATAGGACCTGGTTAGTATTGATAACACGGATATTTTAAAAGTTCTTCAGAAGAAAAATATTTGATTCGCTTTTTTTTAGCTTGTGCGTTTTTCAGTTTAGTGTGTCAGTAATCATGTTGACAAAGTATCGGTACTTATGGACCTGCTCGACTTCATACTTATTATCTAACGCAGGCGGTTGGTTATTATACTACCATATTTTCTCGGAAATTGAATATCATTCCTTCCGTTTTAGATACATCAGGTTTGAGACTATGGGTATCACTCCATTTTTTAAAGACCCTCACAATAGTGGAGTGTCCATTTGTTCTTTGTTTAGATGTAAGGAGGCCAGTAATGAACGTTTCAGTTGCAGCATATCTAATAATCTAATGTTCCCTAATTTTTACTACCATAATATATTTTTGGTGAACCTCCATCTGCAAAGTTGGTTTGCAAGTAAGTGCGGACTGATATTGTTGAATGCGCGAAAGGGAACCGCTCGAACAAAACTATCACGGTAGTCGAGTTAATATATGACCAAAAATACCCCTACCCCAAAAAATTGCAAGAAAAGGTTTTTTGGCTCCAAGTTGCTCAGTGGGTCCCCAGCATCTCCAGGAAAAAATCGGCTGAAATTGGACACCCAGAAAAGGGTTAATTCGTCGAATTTTAAAATGGCGGACTATATAGACTTCATCGTACTATAAACCCCATAAGACATCAGTTCTGACCAATGAATTGTGTTACCAACCTATAGAAATATGATATCGAAATACCAAATAAGCCAGCTCATGATGTCATATGACGTCACCATGAAGTTGTAATGACGTATGTGACAGAAAATGTGAATACTTCGGCTGACTGTATGGACTCTAATGTACAGTAAACCGACTACGACTTCAGTTTTGACCGATGAAATGATCGACTTATAAGGAATATGATACCGAAATACCAAAATAAGCCAACTTACAATGTCAAATGATGTCACTAAGGCGTAGGAATGACGTATGTGACCAACGTACTTTGACTGACAATCAACTAGTGCAAGTACAATAAACTCTTCGAATCTTCAGTTTCCACCTATGAAATGTGTTACCAACCTATAGTAACAGGATACCGAAATACCAGATGAGCCAACTTACCATGCGACATGACGTCACCATGACGTAGAAATGACGTATGCGACAAAAAATCCATATTTCGACATATTGGGATGGAATTAATATCATGAAACTAGGCAAATGTAATACGTATGTGAGCTGAATCGCGTATCAGGATCTCTATGAAATGAAAATAAGATAGAACTTTGTCAACAGCCAATTGATGTCCATTCAACTGTGGGTATACCAAGCGCAAACCATCGAAAGTTAGAGTTTTCTGGGGGGTTTTGTCCGAGGACAGTTTTTATTCAATGTTTCTCCTTTCAGAAGTAGACAGCACACGCAAAAGTTGGGCGAGATAGGTGTTAGCTCTCTGGTAATTGAGCCGCTGTGATGTATAAACACGTTGAATACCAGGTGACATCACCATATTGTGTGAAGCGGACTATTAATTTTGGAATTAGTATTCTGGATATTCTGGTATCTGCACGTCAACTTCATCATCATATCCAACGTCTGGCTCTAGTGTCTGATTGAAGGGGTTCTCACAAACATCCACCTGGCATGGTTCACAAGGTACAGTTAGGGGTAGTCAACACCTCTGACGAAATGTAGCAACTCATCCTGCAGGACGTTTGGCAGTAATAATGTATAACCTTCCGTATGCCTATGCTGTCAAGGACAGGGTACTTGTCATAAATTACAGGCTTAAGAACAGTCTAGTTCCTAGAAAATTCCCTCCCGTTCCGTGAGGATGCACCTCCTTTTCTCCTTCAGGTCCAACTATCGCAATCATGAGATCAGTGCCTTCACTGTCTGGCGTTGCACTGCATGAAGAGATAGGGCAACGCCCTCGGGTCCACCAGGTCTGGGAAACGGAAAGACCCAGATGTTTGGGGTCGCATGGCGGACACTGTGCTGGTGGTGCTGAGGTGGTATCCACCTTTCCACCATATCGTCCCGTGGAGCCGAGAGCCGTGATGGCAGCAGTCATAGGTTCTTCAACTCCGCTATAGGAGTCGCAGTCTCATGATTGCTGGCCTCTTGTTCCGAAATTCCGGAACAAGATGCTGCACTTAGTATTCCAATGATAACATCACTGTTGAGGAGAGTACAGGTGGTGCGGAGCACCCGCGAAGTACAGGTCCCTCCCTGTAAGTCAGTGGAAAGCCCCTGGCCTCACAGCTCGCTTTCGAACTAGCGATTCGGAAGCATCGTAACTCAGCTTCAGCTGTGCGTTGGCCAGCTGTCAAGGCAACTAATGTTAGGGCCTTGACTTATGCAATTGATGTGAGGGCTTGTCGGCCTGGGTACTTTAAGACTTTGTACAAGGCTGATTCCTTGAGGTGAAGCACCCGCAAATTCATTCTATCAAACCTACTATTAGGAAAACTCCTGGGCGAATGGACCTCAATGGTGGGAGAGCTAGTGACTACGGCGTGATCTGGGTTGATAGACAGGCCTGTCCTCGAGGTCTTGTATATTATTTCATTCAGTTTAGAGCTCTGGAGTCATCCTGACTGACTGAAGTGAGCGCATTGTTCTCATCTGATCTAGGTGATGCTAGAGACGGCAACAACAACTACAGTGGGCTACCCTGTCGATACATGAATAGAATCATCTTGAACAAGGTCCACTGCCTTCTGTAGTGCTGCTCGGCACTCACTCCAAACAACCTTTTGTTGCAACTTTTTGGGGGTCAAACTCTATTTTACTCGACTATTGAAGAAGTTTTGTCTGTCTGTGTAAACTGCCTCTGAAAACCTACTTTGACCTCATATCACATCTGACCTACCGATTGTGTGACCATCATGACTATTTCTTGTGACAACCAAATTCCTCTTATTCGGTTACTGAGGCAATCCATATACCAGTCACCACCATTCTACTATGCCCATTACCATCCCCTTTTACGCTGCTATTATCTCAAGATATGAAAGGCCAATAAGGGAACACGAACACTGAATGCTACGACAGATTATGATCGACACTGACATCTCGTGAACATAGCATGTTAGGTCAATAAAAAGTTGTGTTCATTTCAATCATTTGTGTGTATTGACTGCTTCGATTTTTTTAGGATCATGTGGGAAAAATTGTTGTGTTGACCACTCAGAATTGTATTGTTGAGACAGAACACGTTAGAGCCTATGTGAAATGGTTTGCAGGCCATTGCCTCAACACAAATGGGCCTACTTTCCATATTAGAAAACACCCTCAATTCGATTACTGAAATGCGAGTTAATGCTCCAGATCTTGGCGGCCATCCTGGATTTTCAAAATGGCTACTTAAGACAATGGGTCTTCCCAATATCTCAACATCTAGCGTATTCGCGATTTTAACAGCTTAACATACATTTTTATGGGAAAGGGATCCACTGGTACAATGAGCTAAATGTAACCACGAGGCGGCCATCTAGTATTCTCGAAAAGGCTGCTTGGAAAATGTTTTTCCCCAAGATCTCAACAGCTGTGGAGAGTTAGGAGTCCTGATTTTAATGACAGAAACAAACATTCGTAGGCGCAAGGTACATAGTACGGTACGTCCCAGGTACAACGACAAGGTGAACGTAACCGTAATAAGGCGGCCATTTTGAATTTCCAAAATTAGCTGCTCCAAAATTCGATGTTCCCTAATATCTCAACATCTAGGGGACCCAGAGTCCTGATTTCATCAGCTGAACATATATTTCTAGGATCAAGGAGTCTAGTAGTACCGAGTACAATAGACTGAACCTAATAACTACGGATGACTGAGCCATGCATTTCACTTCACCATCGTTATGATCATCAGCAACTCTCACTCATCATCATCACTGTCATTGCTCATTGGCCAACAATATGTCATTACTAGAGTCCTCATTCCTCTGATGTATGTATGTACACGATAGGTTATGGGACCTACTAGAACATCGAGCTACAAAACAGTCGGCTCCGCAAGAGCATCTCACCACCTCGATAATGGCCAATTGGGGGCTGGGGGACCTCAGTAGTGACTGGTTTGACACGACCAGTTGCGTTCTTGTGGAAGTCATGCTTCAAAAGATCCAAGAACTACTGCTGGGCAACGCTAGCCTGACCCTATACTTTGCCCGGATCTGGAATCGTAGGATGTGCTGCTCAAGAGCATTGAGGGTGGGAGGCAGCTAGGCACTCACGGCCATTTGATCGCAGAACCTGTGATGGCATCTGTACAGATGCCATCACAGCTCGCATCGGGGTGCAATCTGGATGCCTTTTGATGAGTATGCAGCAGAGACGATTGTAGCCAACTCAGCGAGTAGGTCGTCTGTGACTCCAGTGGCATCCGAAACCTCTGCAAAGCCTTGATGACTCCTCTGCTTCTAAGTGGACTTGCAACTAGGTTGTCTTGCCTATACCAGAGAACCTCCTAGTGTAGTCAGCCCCAAAATGCGTGAAAGGCCGGCAAAGCCTTAGCTTTCTCAGGACCTAGAGCTGTCCATATTGACTGCATTTGGATCACTCCGGATGTCATCGATATGGACGTTTCCCCCAGCAGCAGGTCATAGTTGCCTATAACCAACATCAGGGCATCTGTGTTCGGGAGAGAGAACCACCAACTCTACATCAGGTGGGTTGCGCTGTGATGCCAGCACAGCCCGGTGGATCAGCAGTGTGGCCGCTTCTTCATGGTTGTTGTCCTCAAAGAGCAGCTCGTTGTTGCACTGGTATGTCCTGACGCAGACCATTTGCAAATTGCAACTGCTGCTGATCGTCATTGGGTGATCGGCCTGCTGTCCCCAAATTCAAAAGGAGTTGGGCCAACTTTGACCTGTCACTGCATGACAGCATCACTCCGTTCGGCGCGAACAGTGCCCTCGGTGTCAGTGTGAACTCGTAGTTCCGTAGAGATCCTTGGTCTCTTTCCGGTCTACAGTCTTTTCCCTGAGTTTCACACTGGGTTTCTTGTTGCCAGACTTGTACATTTTGTAGTTCCGTTTCTTCACTGGTGCCCACGGGCTGACATCCCAGTCGATTTGCTCTGACATATAATCTTCATACAACCTCTCTCCGACGGTGTCGATGTTCAGGATTTGTGGCACGTACTCGTCTGGAGCGTAGGATTGTGCAGCTGGTCACCCTCAGTGACAAATGGATTACCATGACTCAGGAACACAGCCTTGATTTTGTCGACTGCGTCATGCTTCCTCTTGACTGGAGATCAAAGTCCAAAAACCTTGTAAACACAAGGACCAGTGAATGAAAAGGTGCGGAGACTCCATACGTGGTATGTATGTTGACCACATGGTGTGCATTACCCTTATCATGTTGGGGCTCGGTCCAAGGTCATTTAGGGTCAACAGAGATAAAAGTATGGAAACCATGCATTCACAACGAGTACACAAAGTGACTGAAAAGGTGCAGATACCTCATAGTCAGTATGTCGGTTGACCATATAGAGTGAATGATTCCTCTCGTTTTGGGGTTCGACAGAGGTTTAAATCTGAAAACCTTGTAAATACTATAGCTAGTGAACGAAGAGGTACCTCATAATTGGTGTGTAGGTTTACCATATGGGGTACATGCTCCCTGTTTTGGGGTTTGGTCCTAGGTCATCTGGGGTCATCAGAAGTGGAAGTGTAAAAATATTTAAACATGATAACCAGTTAACAAGGAGGTGCAGAGACTCCATACTTGGTTCTTAGGTTGACCATATGGAGTACATGACCGGGGTATTTTTTACCAGGGTCTAGGTAATCCCACGTTAGGTCCTATCAGTGGTCGTAGGAAGTGAGGAGAGAGTGGGAATTGAGTTTAGTATATTCTACTTCCGATCTGCAATGTAAACCAGAAAGCCAAAAGGATTAGTGATTCCTTGACTGCAATGACCTCTGATGGCCTCAACGAAGAAGATCATGCACTTTTCATGGGGAACCCATATACACAATGGGGTTCCTGTAATTGCCTGCTCAGAATGACTATTCAAGCCTAAATTGGCCAACTTATTGATTTTCACAATTTCCCAATTTTGCCCAGAAATGACCCCGGTCTACACCAAAAACAATAGGGTTCCTGTACTCCCCATAACAAAGCGATATACCACATTTTAGCTTAATCGGACTAAGCATTCTGAACTTACGCTGTTAACAACATTATCAGGCTTTGTTGACCTCAGATGACGTTTCACCTGGCCTCGAAACAATGAGGAACATGTACTCCTTATGGGAAACCCACATACCAAGTATCAACTGGATTCTTCTAGGTGGGGTCCAAGTTATCGTGTTAACAAGCTAAAATTTGCCCAACTATTGATTTTTCACAATTTTCGAATTTTGCCCAGAGATCACCCCGGTCCACATGAAAACAATAGGGTTCATGTACTTCCCATAACAAATCTATATACCACATATCGGCCTGATCGGACCGAGTATTCTGGGCTTATGCTGTTAACAAGATTATCAGGCTTTGACCTATGTTGACCTCACATGACCTCTGATTTGACCCCCAAACAATAGGGATAATGTACACCGCATTGGGATCACACATATCAAGTATGAGCTTGATTCATTCAGGTGGGGTTGAGTAATCGTGTTAACATGCTAAAAGTTACCAAAATATCGATTTTTCACAATTTCCTAATTTTGCCCAAAAATGACCCCCGGTCTACATGAAAACAATAGGGTTCCTGTACTCGGAGAGAGGGGGGAGAATTGGGTTGAGTATATTCTACCTCCGATCTGCAATGTGTACCAGAAAGCCAAAAAGCTTAGTGATTCCTTGACTGCAATGACCTCTGATGGCCTCAAGCATGGAGATCATGTACTTTTCATGGGGAACCAATATACACAATGGGGTTCATGTAATTGCCTGATCAGAATGACCATTCTGGATTTATGCTATGAACAAGATTTTCAGACTTTAACCGTGTTAACAAGGTATAATTTGCCAAATTATTGATTCAACAAAATGATGCCCAGTCCACACCAAAAACGACGGCGGTATGTACTCCCCATAACAAGGATATATATCAAATTTCAGCCTGATCGGACCGAGCATTCAGGACTTATGCTGTTAAAATCAATACCAGGCTTTGACCGCTGTTGACCTCAGATGACATGAACTCAAAACAATAGGGATCATGTGGGGAACCCACATACCAAGTATCAACTTGATCCTCCTTGGTGGGGTCAAGTTATCGTGTTAACAAGCTAAATTGGCCAAACTATCGATTTTTCAAAATGTCCTAATTTCCCAGGCGTCACATATACACACACACGCACACACACAACCACACGCACGCACACACGCACACACACACAGCTAGGACTCACTGGTGTAATGAGACCGACCAAAAATGCACGTAGTTTCTGAGGTGCAGAGTGACTTCCTAACATACCCAGGTCAAAATCCAATTGTCAATCCCCACTCTAATTTCAGAATCTGACCCCTGTTTACGTCAGATGACCTCTGACCTGACCTCAAAACGATAGGGATCATGTTCTCCTCATGACGAACACACATACCAAGTATGAACTTGATCCATCCAGTTGGGGTTGAGTTATCGTGTTAACAAGCTAAAGTTGGCCAAAATATCAATTTTTCACCATTTTTAATTTTTTGCTTAAAAATGACTCCCGGTCCACACCAAAATCAATAGGGTTTCTGTACTCCCCATAACAAAGCTACATACCGCATTTCAGTCTGATTGGACCGAGCTTTCTGGATTTATGCTGTTAACAAGAATTTCAGACTTTGACCCCTGTTGACCTCAGATGACCTTTGACCTAACCCAAAAACAATAGTGATCATGTACTCCTCACGACGAACACACATACCACGTATGAGCTTGATCCATCCAGTTGGGGTTGAGTTATCGTGTTAACAAGCTGAAATTTACCAAAATATCGACTTTTCACAATTTCCAATTTTGGGCCCAAAAAATGACCCCTGGTCCACACCAAAATCAATAAGGTTCCTGTACTCTCCATAATGATGCTACATACCACATTTCAGTCTGATCGGATCGAGCATTCTGGACTTATGTCAGTCTGTTGACCTCAGACGACCTCTGACCTGACCCAAAAACAATACGGATCATGTACTCCTCATGACGACCACACATACCAAG
>JAUOBX010277732.1:0-11324 GCA_032360705.1 Eupentacta quinquesemita
ATGTCAACCTCGTAATGGAAAAGGATAGCTCGCTTGCACCAATGTTCATCCAGTTTGGCTTTAATGTTTCTCATTGTTAAGTTTTAATGATTCATTTTATTCGTTTCAAGTCATGGTATAGTAAACAAGATAATGCTTCTTGTGTCTGTCTCGAAAAAATTGTGGGGGACTTGTGTCGGTCCATATCATGTCAACTCTGGGCTCGATGAGGCATCAGTGAATTGATTCGACCCACTGTCGAGACCCTCCGACATCGTCACGTTCTTTAGGATACCGTCAAGTGTCAATCCGAGTATTCTTCACCCCAGTGACACTGTTACCCCAGCAGATCAAGCAGTAACGCAACACTATTACATTATACACAATACTGTATATGCTACATACAACTGTTATTGATATAGTACTACTGTTATTTACTATATAGTTGCATCGTATAAGGGAAGTTAGTATATTTAATGGTGGGAGAATACTATCACAAACCCACTTTATTTGAATATGAACGTCAAGGGTAAGAAGATTACTATCAGATCAACGTATAGGCCTGTTTGTTTAGGATAACGTCAACATCTAATCACACATGTGTTATTTATTTTCAGGGTATTCCTAAAACGATCATGAAGCTGCATAAATTGAGGATGCTGTTACGACTCGGTTTCCTCCTGGCTAACTTGAGGCAGCAAACAACATTTCGGTGTGATAACTGGGACTGCTGTTATTAGTTCTTGGACACGACCCTGACTGCCCACAATACCACCCATCGTGAGAATGATTGCCTGAAACCACAAATGTAATAACAGAGGGTGGATGGAGGCATATATTTAGGATACTGAACGACTGAGTAAATTCAGACGGTGTCGACGAGATATGGCTTAGCTGCATTACCCGAATGCAGAAATTCGGCTCTGACTTGAATGTATATTAATTTGTTCTGAAGAAACGCGAAGCTGTCTATCAGAATTGAGCATCGAACTTACTTCTCAACAACTCAACACACCTATAAATAACAGCGATGTGATGTAATCACTGTATACGTACGTGATCTTGAACATTTAAATACAACGCCTATGGACTAGCAGCAATTTGTAGATGTCCAATTTAAGTTTAACACATTATAACAGATTAGTGTCATGAATGAACAGAATGACACAAGTAAGTTGTACGATTGTTTTTCATTGCCGACACCGATTAATTAGCAACACGCACAGTATTTATTATCCGTTTCCAATGCTATAGATGGTGAGAGTGTGTGTAAACCTACTTGACTGTTTATTGTATTGTTTGGTAATTGTAGCATGCATGCATGCTCGTTTCCCGATTCAGATAATTAGATGGAAATATACTAAACTGGAAACTTATGGAGTGGTGTTTAGATTTTGAATTACATGATGTTTTTATTGAAACTGGTACTGCTGAGGCAGACAACGTACTACATTTGTCGACATTCTGAGGAGGGACACCCGACTGAGGGAGCCGTGAGAGATCGCGGCCTGCATGATGGACAGAGATGACTGGAGGATCCATGTCAGGCTGTAGCTGACTTTGTGGTATAGGTATTGCATTTGTTTGTTATTTCCACACACTGCCAAACCATACCAACGTTCCACCACTAAGGTAATAATACTCAGTTCGTCGTTGGAACACGACGATAATTGACTGGTTATTGTTCCGTACAAGTTCATTCTCGGAAATTGATTGTATCCATCTAACAAGTAACGCTCATCATAGTAAATGACGATTCGGCACCAAGCATATGTATTCTTTTCCAAGAAAGATGTGGGAGAATAGGTGTGATTTACCTAGCGTTATATGACATGTTGTTTTATTAGAGTATCCAAAACAGTCACTCCGTTGAGCGCAATGGTGCACCGCACCATGAATATAGGCCTATGGGAAATACAATTTAATTATGAAACATAACATGGAGTTGGCCAGTTTTCCCGCTATATATATATGCACTTGAGCGAAGTTGAGAAACTTATCGATAGCTAAAACGTTCCATACGCCCACCTCTGCGTCGACGGAATATATGCATTCGAATGGCATATGGAACCAGCCACCAACCACACATATATTATTACGCACTCGAAATTATACGATACACAATAAGTACGTGAATTTACATGTCTTCAAAGGCATATGGAACCACAGATGGTAATGTATTATAACTCATTCGATGTGTTTCGTGATTCAAAAAAAGTCATTTTCTCATGATGCACTATTATCTTGTTTCGACGGGTGATAATTTTCGAAAGCATTTATAACAGCAAGAGTAATATTTCCCGCTAATCACAATCATATGAAATATATATCAACATGTGATCGCATCACGGTTCTCGATCTATTCTGGTACATTTACCCAATCTGTACCAGCGTGCTGGACAATTACCTTGTTCTTCACTTTCAATCGTCGGCAGCATCCTTTCAAATACGCCAATAAGACTCAATTTCACTCTCACTTCAGGACGGAAATTGGTATTAAGAACTGATGAAATATATATATCGTTGTCACCGACAAGAGGAAACATTCAAAGTGAAACATCTGAGTTATTGGCAACATATTCTTTCTGGGATGATGTCGCATAAATGTACAGTTCACTCGGTGCTGTCTGACAGTGCAAGTAGGGCCAACAAACCTGGAAAGGGTAAAAAGCCACAAATAATTGCTCGGAACAGTGTATTGTATTCTTATATTATACATCATAAAGGTATTAGAGCTTTTCCATTAACATTAGTGATCATGTCTGGGAACGTTTCCTCGTGTTTCATTATTGATGATTATATACATGAATAACTTTTCTGAAGTCATTGAATGTGAACAAAAAGGGTAGGAGAGTGCCAATGGGCTTTGTTTTAATGTTTGCGAAATCTCTGTGCGATTCAGCCTCGTAAGATATGTTTTACGCAGGAAAGGGTTTTTTCCTGTAGTATTGACATGGAATGGATTTTTATTTAGTACAGATGTCGAGCAATTGAAAAACATACCTGCAATGTATCTGATAATATACACGATATGGTGGAGACTCATCGTGGTGGCACATCTAGAGATATACCCATACATTAATGTTCCATTATCAAGACATCAATGAGCCGCATCATATCTCGAAGAGAATTACTATTATGATGATAATGTAATATTCTTCCCTTACATAGGGCATTTCCACACCCTGTCACAACATAGAGAGCACGGGAAAACACTTCAACACACTACGGACAACTACAGATGAAAAATACGTGGACTGAGTAGACTTGTTTCGTCTCCAACATTATTCAAATAGTTGGATGACTTACACCTGTGGAATATCGTTGTCTATGTCTCTCCACCAGAGGGTGTGATCTGTCATTCATGTGATCAAGGTGATAAGGAAAATCGGTTTGAACATATTGTAATAACATCTTGATAAATATATATTTACCGATCATGGGATATTACCTCGTGATGTAGTTCCCCAGCCACTATTCGTCGGGACCATGGGAAACCTCGCCCTCGATGTGCCGACAATATCAGTTTTCCGGCCGGAACTTTCGGAGGCCAGCCCACATCTATGGAGATAGAAATGAGGATGAATCACCCATACAACATCAAGCGCTTTGGCGGGTTTCATCAGCTTGATATTTTATTAACTGAGTAACAAAACACTCACAGAATGTTAAAATTGTGAATTCTAGAACAGATCTGTAGTCCCCTGATTTTTGGTTATCATGCTATACAGGTTTTGGCTCTTGGCTATCTAGTCTATGATGCATTCAACATCTGAGAATATCGTAGGAATAGCGTAAACCCGTCATATTGTTTCCCGAATGTTGTTTGATTTACTTTTTGTTGATTTTTCAACCGTTGTATGTCCTATGTGACTGTGACTATGTGACTGAATAAATATGTCACATTGAATAAACCGTTCTTGTTTCGCTTCATACTGAAATATGATTCCGTCTGCCTATATGTTTCCTAATGGTTTTATGTATCCATCCGTTTCCACAGTCCATGAAAAATAATGAAGATTACTGAAACTGGTAAAAGACCCTACTCTAATGATTATGATCGACCCTTGACTTTTTCCGTGAGGTAGGTCTCAACTAATTATTCTCGGAATATTTGTGAGAAAAACATTAGTTATTATAACACTGATAACTAAAATAGTAGTTACAGTTTGTCACTTTCCGTTGGACGTATAAAATCATATCAATTTAATTTTCTTCGAATTTAAAGTATTGGGATTAACAATATTTCACTTTCATTTAGGGACGCCTGGGACTCAGCAGAGAGACAACAATTTAAATATATCGTATAGTAGAGTCCCCAAAATAGTGTTCATATTAATGTGATTACAATATGGACAATAGTCAGTGTGTAATATTCGACTACCAATTTGAAAGCGAATCATTGCAATAAATGCAGGCCGTTCTGCCAACATCATTGCCATTTTAGAATAGAATATGTATATATTTGTAATGTGTATACAGGTGAATGGCCCGAAAACTGAGCAAGGAGGGACTCGCATTGAAGAAGTTTCACCTGCTCGTCGTCTGCAGTTAACGTATAATGACCAGAACCCCTATTTCAGGTTTATGTGTGGAATTGTTGTACCTACTCGATTCTTGATGGTTAGACAAGTGAACGATCAGCTATAATACACTCTCAGGAATTGGGGTGGAAGTTTTTTCAGCATCTATTATAATACAATAATATAACATTCTCAAATAATCGCATCGAATTCCAGTTAACCAATTTAATTTCTTCAGCAATGTATCCTCCCCTGGCGAATGTAATTATCTGTACCTCTTTCTTCGTTATTACATGTCATATCCTTCCGTCACCACCGAACGAGTTTCGTATTACTAGTTGATTGGACTGGATTACGTTAGCCAAGTCGACTTGGTTTCATTGTCTATCAGTGCCAGAGCATGATGTATCATCCAGTTTGGTTATCAGCCGGCGCATTATTTTCCCATACAGATAATAGTACATTACATAGACCTTTGTAACACCATCTCTCATTCACTTCAGAACAGTATTTTCGCAACAGATAAACATATAGAAAACTGAAACATTAACTGGTTGGATGTGAACGATACACTGCAGTTCTGTCGATCTGCATCTATCTCGTGATGGATTAAATTACAATATTTTGATATATGCCTATAGTATTCGAAATGTTAGTTTTCCGTATGTGTCGATATTGTATATTTGTCGACTGCTTGGTATATTTTTCGAGTGTTTTGCTTCGTGCTGACAAGAAGGATGATCATATACTGTTCTAAATTTAACCATGTACATTCACAGGAAAGAAATTTGAGAGGAAAAAGAGACACAGAGTGGAAATCAGCACAATTTGGAGAATCTGTAACAATGAGAACAAACTAATTACAACATGCGATTGGGAAAATGACAACACACAATGCAGTTACGTTGCCAGTGACACTGGTATGCCTCACTGTTCACTCTAAAATTAACAGATTGCTGAAATACGCCTAATAACACAACAGTTATTTTCTAACTGTCTAATGTGCCATATAGATGAAGTGACACTGTATCGATATAATATACAGTTATGATTAGTAGTAACCGGTAATTGGTATCACCTCCTCATGTTATGTTGTTAGCGTCGACCATTCTCCTTTTGACAGTCAATGCTGTGCCCATTCTCCTATTGTATACCCATAACATGTCCATTTTCATTGAATATAGTTAGGTTCGAAGAGGCAGATTTGCTCAGTCGACAGAGTTCCGAACCTACGATCAAAAGATTGAGTTTGAATCCACTAATACCTTTGAGGCTTTCCCGTAGTCCCACGGTACCCGTGTGTCGAGGCATATGCCGTCAGGTGACTTGTAAGAAGTTGTAACTTTATTGGGAATTTCACGAGAGATACGATGACGTGACCCACTGTTCCGGTGCCCAGCACAGAATAGTTAGAATAGTGCACTATATGTACGGGTACGAAAGTCACTGATAACCAGGGGAAATATCTGTGAACCGGTTCGAGCTCTTTGTCAGCAGAGCAAATCGCTATAATGAAGCCGAATAATATTATTGTTCTCATTATCATAGGATCATCATTATTTCGATCATATTCATATTATTATATATATGAATTATTTTCAATTAACCGAGCCCATGCTGTGCCGTCTCAAACTACTGCATGTCTATCCGAAGAATTATTTCCGTCGATTGATGACGGTTTAAATCGATAGCTGTCGTCTACAGCTGTAGTGGGCATATATATTATTGTAGCTTGACGCTCAGCCAATGCACGGTCAGGTACATTAATTAAATTATGATCAATCTCTCATCATTGTGTATCATGGCGAGTCCCACTTCATACCAGTCAGACACAGTTGCATGAAATGTCTATCAATATTTTACGAGTATATCAAATCCAAGGATGACAGTTCCATTACAATCAGAGATCAAACCATGATGTCCAGGAACTCATAATATATATATATAATACGGATATTAGTCGAAGCGTTAGTGATCAAATCGTTGAATATTAGTAGTGATGACAATGACCTCTAATGGCCGCTCTATCACTGACAGTGATCGAGATATTCCCTAAAACGTTGTTTTTCTTCATTCAACTGCCGATTCTGATACTAAATTTGTTTCTACTTACGGGCACGATTGTCCAAACAAAACGTCTTTATATGATGTGCTAGTGGTTCATTCAGGGACGAATATGAGTGAGATTGTTCTGCAATAATGCATGAGAATACTTCATGCCGTGGGCTACGTTTGTCAGATGTGTCTGTCAGAAGCTTGACCGTTGTTTACTTCATTCGGATCAATATTGCACGCAACCTTCAACTTACCAGCTGTCAAATGTGTCTTTAACGCGTTGCCAAATGGCCATTAAATTACCGAGTTGTGTATTGGGTTTTTCTTCACCAGATTTGATAACGACACATTGGCGGCCCAAGTTAGTATATTTATGATATTTTAAAGATATGTGATTCATCTCTATTCAAATGAATGCAACATGGCACACAGGTTCAGATTTAGTGGTGACTGTCTATTGTCTTCGTGCATGCATTTAACAGCCGAATACAATTTCAGTTGGTTTTGTTCCAAGTCCTCCAGCGTCGTTACTCCGTGATAACGATGACTTTTATTGGCCGTTTTATCAGTAACTGTGATCAAGACATGATACGTTGTTTTTCTTCTTCCGACTGCTGATTCTAATACTAAATATGTTGCCCCTTGACTGCTTGAGGGCACGATATAAGAACAAAACGTCCTTGTATTAGTTGCTAGTGGTTCATTCAGGCACGGATATGAGTGAAATTGTTTCGCAAAAATACATGAAAATACTTTATGCCGTGGGCTCCATTTAGTAGATGTGTCTTTCAACAGCTTGATAGTTGTTTACTTCATTCGAATCAATATTGCATGCGACATTCAACTTACCAGCTGTCAAATGTGTTTTTGACGGGCCCCAAATGGCCAGGAAGATATTAAGTTGTGAATAGGTCTTCAACATATTTGATATTGTCCTATTGGCGGACCTATAAATATGTGATTCATCCCTATTAAAATGAATGCCACATGGCACAGGTTCAGATTCAGTGGTAATTGTCTATTGTCGTATTGCATGGATTTACCAGCAAATACAATCTTAGTTTGTTTCGTTCCAAGGCCACCAGCATCGGTATTCCATGAAATTGAATATATTAGTAGTGATGACAATGACCTTCAATTGCCGCTTTATCACTAACGGTGATCAAGATATGCCCGGAAACGTTGTTCTTCTTCATTTGACTGCAGATTCAAATACTAGATTTGTTTCCACTAACAGGCAATTTGAACCTTATTCATCGTTTTCGGAACAAGGTTGTTCTGATGTGACTCTCAATTTACCAGCTGTCACGTGTGTATCCGACGGGGTGCAAAATATGTAGTATATTGGGGTTCTCTATAACAGAATCGATAATGTGCTATTGACGGCCCGAGTTAGTATATTTCTGATATATACATGTAATTTTGACATTTTGATAATTAGGCGGTATTCACATACTACAATGAGCAGTGGAGGGATTTTGAAGACGTGGGCGACAGAAAAAGAGATGGGAGGACATCAAATAATGACCTGGATTGACTTTTGCAGAATTCCAGGGAAGTCCGGAGGACACATAGAGGAGCCTAGGGTAATGGCAATATCGCCCACGACTGCAGCAGCAGTCACAGGATGGGTGAGGAGAGGTATTTTACCAGCATGAAAGACGATTGTTTAATGTAGATTTCAATTCTAAAGCAAGAAATCGCTGAGCCCTGAAGTATAGAAGAAAGCGAACTCAGATAATATAAAATTGAACCGTTGGCATGGCGTTATTGGAAGGCTATTCATCCCTATACACTGACAGTCCGATGCTGGTACTGCCATATACCCTTAACTGAAAAGACAAATATATTGGCCCTATTTTAAAGCCATGTTGTTCCGTAGTACTACTGTGGTGAACTAAGGAAATACCGTATTGACTTACATACTTCACCGGGTCTCTGATGTTTGGATTAGTTTATGTAACAAATAGTTACCACACCTTATTGAACTCCGAAAGATGTGTTTGAAATACTGTTGACCTGTTGTCTTTGTAATACGTCGGAACATTTTAAAAATTCAGATCCTGGTTGCTGTTGGTTGCCTGCAGTCTTTCCTGTCCACGGTATTCTACTTTTTTTTAAGAAGATCAAGTATGGATTACTAAATGAGATGATAAGACCGATACACTATATGATTCAGTTAGGCTCATTATGTAAATTCGTTGGAGATTCGCCAATCTACACATTTGTATAAACTGTATAGGGTATGCAATTTGAAAAGCATTCCACCGCACGCATATAAGGCGGCCATGAAGGATCTTCAAAATGAACGCCTTGAAAATTGGTGTTTCCATATATCTCTACTTCTAGAGTCCTGATTTGAAAGGCCGGACATACATTTGTAGCGACATGTCATCCAGTGGTAACGGGTACAATAAGCTAAACGTAACCACAAGGCGGGTATATTTTTTAACATCGCCACTGTGAATTGAATGTCAACTGGTGTTCATGATTGATACATGTTGGCAATTGAATATTTGTTACATATTCCTAAATAATGACTTTGGCAGCGTTATCGTGTCGCCTAGTTAGACACTGGAAGTGGTTATCACTTCACGCAGTTCTATTTACCCAGTAAAATAATGAGCTTCAAATATTTCCTATCAACATGATGCCACGTCTGGAATGAGATGTGACATCACACTTTCTTCTGGGAGGTTTCCAGGTTTTGCTAGAGGCAAAACGGGCTACTTGATTGATACATTCATCACATTTTGGTGGCAATGTTATCATGTCATGCATCTATTAATTTTCTGTTAACACTACTCTCCTTTTTTTCTTCCTCCACAGCCTTATGGTCATAGGATCGAAATCAGCTGCTCTAAATTGACCGCTGTAGCAATTTGTAATGCAGTGGTGAAGATTTGTCATCCTGTCGCGAGAAAGCTATTAGGAGCGTTAATGAATAACGGTATTGATCGATGAGGGAGTTCAGAGTTACCTCATCTCATTACCCTTATCAGCTTGTGTGAATATTCACGGACCGATGAGTACGTACTGTTCATTTATTCCTGATCATTGATTTGCACGTTTGTAATTCATTGCATAAATTTGATTGCTTTAGCAGTCGCTCCTTGTCTATCATTAGCTTACACTTGTGGATCAGCAAACGAATACCAATAGGCCTAAGTTTTTATCATGTTTGCTGTAATTCCTGGAGCAACCTGGGAAATAAGGGGTGGGTCTATTTCAGAACGTATCTTCTGTAGTTGACTGTTGTACTAGTTGTCAATTAATGCATCCAGAGAGTGACGGAAATCCTCAATATGTCAAGAGGGAACGTTAGACGTGGTTCATTGAGCAACGGATCAAAACTCATTTCAGGCAAGCATGGATTACTGAGCCTTCAAGATTCAGAATCAGTTGGCCTACCTATTGAGAGCATCAGACGGCAAACATAATGGGTATCGAGTGCTAAATGGATATTGCAAAAAAAGTAATACTGTACTATTCAATACATGTCAGATCGTTGCCATCACAGAATTGCCTCTTCTATTATCGGAATAATCCCATAGGAGTCATATCTGGAATTTACTCTCTTTCGCGCCTGATACATGTCAAAGGAGGAAGATTGGTTATGGACGATTGGAGGAAGCATCAGGGTAAATTATTGATGGTCTGTTTAATTAAATCCATCATCGGATCCGAGGTTTATAATGACAATGTTCCCGTCTATGGGACTATGACAACTAATTGACTTGAAATACAGGGGATGTGTACTGCGGAGCCCATGTCATATACTGAAACGAGTTTTATACCTCTTAGAGTCCGGAAAGTACTATTGAATCAAATGGACAGTACTCAGTGAGCAATATCCTATCGGTTTTTCTCGGTATATTGTTTGGGAGAGGTTGTTTGGAACATCAAATGGATTTATTTGATAGAAGGTAGGATGAGGCTATTCATGAAGGTGTCTTTTTGGGGTCCTATACCACACCCCTCGGTTACAACCGATAATGAAGTAACCAACCGATGATGAATCACTAACCGATAATGAATAAAAATTGACCGATTATGAATCACTATCCGTACGGTACTGGGTGACTTGAAACGCCCATATCTTGAGATATAGAGGAACCACGGGGTGGGGGTTGGACTAGTGTAATCAACGTTAGATTAGAGGTCTCCACTCTTGTTCAAAATGAAAATAACGGATCCAGGGATAGTTCGGGCCGGCACAATGGTGCAATTCATTTTCTCATATCTTGTTTAGTTTTTGAGATATAGGGGGTGGTAGCTTGAAAATCTAGCAATCTGAGTAACCATAACTCGATAACGCAATATGCTATTGTATAGCTCATTGGATCCGGCGTGCTGAGTTGCATCAAATATGTCCGACTTTGATATTTTCTACTCGGTCCCTAGAGGCAAATTCAGAGAAACGCTGTTAGAAGCCTTTCCTAGCCTCAAATCGGCCTGAAAATACCTGATTGAACACTATTTATTCGACATAGAAACTATACGAATCGAAGCATGCCAAATCGAAGAGTTTCATCACGGGTACACTCAATTCGGATTCTACGGGTCGGAATTATCCGGTTCGCAACAATTTTTTTGAAATCTGTTATTTTGTCCGCCATTTTGAATTTTGGTGCACTCCTTCGTAAAGGGTCAAACATTACATAGTCGGATAGAACTTTGCATGAGGAATCGATTGGAACCATTTTCAGCCCGATCGGCCCTCGTTTGGTGGAGTTATGGTTACGGTTTCCGTGGGGGGGGGGGGGG
>JAUOBX010277843.1:0-11324 GCA_032360705.1 Eupentacta quinquesemita
TGCATTTCCTCTCACAACTTCACAAGCTTCAATTGATTTTCTACAGTGTGTAATGGTCTGGTGAAAATTTCTGGCCCTGTGTGAGACCTAGGGCCCTTCATTTGAAATCATAATTATGCTCTGATAACCATACTTTTGGGTTGTAAGTACCAGGTGAGCTACTGTGCCATTGGCACTCTTGTTCATGGTTCACTCGCCGGACACAGGTTCCGATCTCATACAAGCCCACAAGGGTGCATAATTGGATACAGCACTCTCGTCAGCTGCGAACCCTCAACAGGTCACGGACCAAGGCAATGCCTCTGAAGCCTGATTTCAATGTGGAAGGGGAGCGCTTAAATCCAAATGTGCCACTTGACACATGCATACTTCTCACTCTTGCATGCCTGCACATGAAATGCAAAATACTTTGATTATTTGTTTTGAGGACCTACTTCAAAGTATATCCTTCTTTCCTCCTAAAGCATTCCAAGGCCAGTGTCTTCTCAGTTGCATGGAATCACAAGGACAGCAGAAGGATAGCTTCATGCTCGGCGGACAGCTTCTGGTAATTTCATTTTTGGGGGGAATGACAAGATTGCTCGAATGAATGGTTGATTAGCTACAGCATTGGCATTCATATTTGTGTAGACTTTTTTTCCCTGTAAAAAATGTCATCCAATGGGCCAATGAGCATTTTTTCGAAGTATTCCTTTGATGTTATTCTCATGGCAATTTGATGATATTGCAGCAACAGGAAAATATTGTGTACCAGTTTTAGTTAAAAGCCAAGTGTCAATGAAATCAGATGTTGCTTGAGTCATCATATTTCCATAGGTGTTCAAGGGTATCATATCTGTGTAAAGCCATTAACACCCGCACTAAAATATTGCTGATTCCTAGACTCGAAGATACCTTCACATTCATGCTATATGTCTGCGCTGGTATGCAGAGGTAGAGTGTGTCGATTTCTCTTCCAGGCATAGATAGTCAAATCACCTCTCCA
The DNA here is from genome assembly GCA_032360705.1 of Eupentacta quinquesemita. NCBI lineage: Eukaryota > Metazoa > Echinodermata > Holothuroidea > Dendrochirotida > Sclerodactylidae > Eupentacta > Eupentacta quinquesemita. The sequence goes on from JAUOBX010277843.1 coordinate 986, forward strand.
GGTAGCCCAACTAATAGGGGAGTTTAATCGGGTGCAAACTGTAACTACAGTTCACTGCGCATGTTCATTCTGGGTGCTGTGTCCCAGCCCACTAAATTATGCTGATGAGTACCCGGTGTGAGCACTGGAGAAGAATCCTGGCATCCAGGCAGCACTCGCCCCATCGTCTGCACATTTTGGGGGGGTATTGGACCAGCTCAGTCGATAGAGCATTGGACTAGTGATCAGAAGGCTGCCGTTTGATTCCCTGCCATCTGACTTCTCCAGGACCTCGTCCCATCAAGGCATTTCTGGGAACCTTGTGAGGTGACTTGTAGATAGTAGCATGCACCATATGTGGCAGCCCTATTGGGATATCCCCCGGGGGACACGATGACATGATACACAGTGTCAGAAAGAAATGTGCACTTCATAAAGTTTGGGTTGGACAAGTCACTAATGATCAGGGGTGATATCTGTAGAGCGCTTTGAGCTATATAAGAGTAAGATATTTTTATTATTATTCAATACAGCTGGTGGGCTTGGGTCGAGTTGAGGTGTTAAGACCTTATAAGCTTCTTAGTCCAGCAGCTGTGTGCTGTTCACAGTGTGTGCACCCAACATTCCCCCTCTTGTATGTATATGTGTGTTGGGGCTAGCTTGTGTGATGCCTGGTCCCAAAGTTCATCATCATCAACCATTCATCGTCTGAAGCTTCCACTTCAGTGGGTAAGACAGCTCATGTCAGCTTTCATGAATCGCTTCCAGACTGTGCAATTCTCTGTAGTAGCACAGTCCAGACTACAATCGTCAAGATCTTTGTGCACCAGATTAGATCAGGTCATCCTCAGGCTCTTACGCGGTACTGTACTGGTACATCCTCCATTTAGTGCACCTCCCAATTCATCTATCATTACGTTGAACCATACCAGCTAAGCTAAGTCTTTGTGACTGCGGGCTGACTTCTATAAGCAAGGGATCTCCAGATCTTCATAGATGCTGGCAAGTCCCCTACCATCCTCTGACTTTGCCACCTTACCATCTCAACTTGGATCATTCATCACAACAATCTGGCGCTCCCACTTGAATGGATAAAACCTAGAGGGCATGTAGCTCCTCTGTTTTGAGGTTGGGTCAAGAGTCATGATGTATACAAACTTCCGTCCAATCAATTGGAAGTTTGCCATGTATCTTCCTCCTGGGACGTAGGTGAGAACCCTATTGTTAGTGGATCAAGGGGTCATCCTTGATAAATGAGAAGTTATCGTTCGATATTTTGGGAAAGTTTCAGCTAGCTCAAAAACAGGACAATGAGTATATCCCTTCAGCACATATGGTTTGACTTCTGAATGAATGATACTGTGCAATGAGGAAATCCCAGACAGGGCAGCCGCAGCAACATGGCTGTCTAATTCCATGGCTAGGGAATCTTATTGAACCTAATTGTGGGTGTAATCTATTTGAGTTATTTGAAGATCATGGACAAGGTTTTAGATTTTTTCCTAATTGAACAATTCATGATCATCTGCGTCTTCCATATTTCTGAGGTCATCTGAGATCTTCCATAGTCGCATCAGGAGAGTCGTGCAATAGGATTGGTGGGGCAAACTTTTCCAGCACTGTCTGAACTGTCTTTCCTGCAGCTGATCACATGGATGACTGGATGTAGTGCAGAAATTCATACCGCTTATCTCATTTATTCAAGTGTTTTGCTCTCATTGATAATAATGAACAAGTGATTCTCATAGCATTGAACACCATGAGGTCACTAGGTCCTTCACGACCGTAGGACCTACAAGAAACATTGTTCCGATCATTCTCTTGCAGCATTGTCCGTGAGGTGGATGGTAGAGTGCTTCAGAGATACAGACATGCTGGGTCAGTGTTTGGCTGTGACTGGAGCCCAAATAACAAGTAAGTTCATATTACCATATATATATTACTCTCATATTTATTATACACGTGAAGTGGCCAGGAATATTATGGTTCTGGTGGTGTGTTTCTGCCACCAAAGACCTTGGGTGTCGATGCAATAACATGTGTGCGTTTATGCGTGTGTACATGTGTGTGTGTGGTCATCTGAGGTCAACCAATATTCAAAGTTTAAACATTTTGGTGAAATGATAATCGCAGAATACTTGGTCTGAGAAGATTGAAATTCGGTATGTTTCTTTGTTATGGGGAGTACAATAATTGCGCCCTGTAGAGAACCCTCCCCATTCTCGCTATAATAATTTAAGGAGATTCTAGCTATTGGCTGGTACCCACAGAGCAATGGATAGGTTGATGATAGAAACAGTTCTTGCATTTATAGTTTGGTGGCCTGGAACCTAATAACTAAGATTCACTCTTTTCGGTTCAATTTTGTTCCCAGAGATATGCTAGCCACAGGTTGTGAGGATGGCATCGTAAGGGTCTACTACATAGCCACAGCCAGCGAGCAGCCTCTGAAGACATTCAAGGGACATGCTGCCAAGGTGTTCCATGTCAAATGGTCCCCATTGAGGGATGGTATCCTTTGCTCTGGCTCTGATGATGGGTGAGTTACATAGGCCACCATTAGCAATAAATGAGTTGGTAGCCAAAGTGTGGAATCATCATCATTGTAAGGGGTCTACTACATAGCCACAGCTAGGAAGAAGCCTCTGAAAACATTCAAGGGACACGTTGCCAATGGTCCCCATTGGGATATGGTATCCTGTGCTCTGGCTCTGATGATGGGCGAGTTACATCGAACACTGTCAGCATTAAAGAAGTTGGTAGAGAGGAAGCTGGGAATTATTGTTATAAATTAAGTATTGTCTCCTCTCTGTCCCTCAATTATTGTTGTTAATTGGTTGATTAGCCTCATCTCTACCCTCTCACTTATTTCAGAACAATCAGGATATGGGACTACACCCAAGACAGCTGTGTTAACATACTGGTTGGACATACAGGTCATGTACGGGGGCTGCTTTGGAACCCTGAGATACCATACTTATTGATGTCTGGGTCCTGGGACTACACCATCAGAGTCTGGGATGTCAGGTTAGTTCAGCCATAACACTTAATAGGAGTGTATGTCTGTGTGTCACACCTTCCTGTGCATGTGATATCACTTGAGCAGTAGTGGTGAGAAAATTTCTGGAGGCATTGGGATCGGGAGTACACTAAACAATCTGATCATTCCTTGACGAAGTCCAAGGAATCTTTTCAGTCATGACAGTATGTGTGCGTGTATGTATGTATGTGATGCCTGGCTTGCTAACACGATAACTTAACCCCACTTGGATGGATCATGCTCAAACTTGGTATGTGTGATCCCCATGAGGAGTACATGATCTCTATTGTTTTGGGGTCAGATCATGAGTGCTGGTCAGTATTATCATTAACTGATGTCACATAGGGGGGTGTTCAGGCATTTGAGGTCAAATGTCATCTTGGGTCGATTTCAGAAATGAAATGCCTACAGTTCAGGTTGGGTATGAAGCACACTGACACACATACTGCATTACCATATCCTATGTACTAGTTCACTGCATATTCAATATGTGTCCAGTTTGAGCTACTGAACCATTGGTTCTCTAATTTTTGGTGTGGACCAGGGGTCATTTTTGGGCAAAAAATAGGCAATTTTGATAAATCAATATTTTTGCCAATTTCAGCTCGTAAACATGATAACTCTACCCCACTGGGAGGATCATGCTCATACTTGGTATGTGTGTTCCCATGAGGAGTACATGATCCCTATTGTTTTGAGGTCGAGTCAAAGGTCAACAGAGGTCAAAGTCTGAAAATCTTGTTAACAGCATAAGTCCAGGATGCTCGATACGATTCAGGCTGAAATGAGGTATGTAGCTTCGTTATGGGGAGTATAGGAACCTCATTGTTTTTGGTGCAGATCGAGGGTCATTTTAGGGCAAAAAGTTGAAAATTATGGGGAATTGATATTTGGGCCAGCTTAAGCTTGTTACCACCATTACTGGACCCCACCTTGATGGATCAAGCTCATACTTGGTATGTGTTTTCCCCATGAGGAGGAGTACATGATCCTCCATCGTTTCGGGGTCAGGCCAGAAGTCGTCCAAAGCCAACAGAGGTGGAAGTCTGAAAATTTTGTTCATAGCATGACTCCAGAATAGTCATCCTGAGCAGGCAATTACAAGAACCCCATTGTGTTGTGGTGTTTGGGTTCCCCATGAAAAGTACATGATCCCCATCGTTGAGGCCATCAAAGGTCAATACAGTCGAGGAATCACTAAGCCTCCTGGTTTTCTGGTTCTTGTATCATGGAGGTAGAGTACATGTTTTCTTTTCTTACATATATTTTTTGTACCCTAGGGATGGTGCCTGCATTGATAAGATCCTTGACCACGGAGCTGATGTATATGGACTGACCAGCCACCCACAGAGGCCCTTCGTCGTTGCTTCCTGTTCCAGGGATTCAACAGTGCGCATATGGTCCCTCTCCACCCTGGTCTCCACCATACAGATCAGAATTCTAGCGGGCAAACCTCTCAACGAGGTCATTGCTCCTACAGGTACCGTCTCATTCTTCTCGAAGTGCACAACAATGAATGGAGATGTCAAAGTGTGCAGGTGTTCCTGTTGGGAATAACAGGAATATTTCACATTTTCCACGCCCTCCCCAGCTGGAAATTTAGGGGATGAGGCATCCTCGAAAAAAAAGTTTTAAGATGTAAAGTTTGCAACTCTGCCAACCTGTAAGTCATTGAAAAGAGAATGGACATCTCTCTCAAGAAGGAATTTATGATATTTGTTCCAAAAAATTGTTCTAGACCTATTCTATAGATTGAGCTGTTTGGAAAAAGAGATTTCTGAAATAAATGTGTCTTGACAAGTTATAGAGTTTACCAAGCTCTGTAATATAGACAAAAAAAGTCACAGATATCCACCCCACACTTGAGAACAATAACTTATTACAAATTTTGGTGAAATAATATTATTTATGACAGTTGTGACTGTACCTTTTCCAGGTGGAGTAACCACGTACTTATTTACAGGACGGTCCATTCACGATAACAAAATAGCACATGGTGGGATAGTTCTCTATCTTTTGCAATGGTCTTTGCATGAACTCTATGCTTTGTATTTGAGCATAGTATGAATTTAGGGTATGGTCTAGAGTCTAGACCATCTAATAAAAAATTGATTCCCTATCCACAATACAAAATATGTTATTAAACTTGGGTCATGCAGCTGTGAAGCACACACATGTATTAGTCAGTACTAAGGTTTGCTCAGGTTAGGCACCTGCAACACACCATTAGTCTTCGGTGATTTGATTTTAATTGTCCATGGTACAGGTTCAGGAAGCCATTGAAGACTCATCATGGAACCCTGGCCGTGTTGACTGTGGATGAGCACCAGCAATATTAACTCCCCATCCCTTTTCAACTAGTGCTCAAATGATATCCACGCAGGAGTGTAATGTAACCAATCCCAACTATCATTTTACGTCCACATCCGACCAATGACCAGTGAACCCCCAGGATCTCCACACTTTCTCAGATCCTGGAGGAAGGGAAGTTTTGAGCTAGGAACTGTGGTAACTGCGTACAGCCAATCATTGAGACTTTTTGCAACTAATCCATAACAACCCCCCGTAACTACTGACAGAGTCTACTGCACTACAGCAAAACCTGGACACTGAGATCCTGTCAGCCACTGCTGCATAAACAGCCACCTTCTGTGGAGGAGGCCCAGTGGTGAGTGTAGGAATCAAACTCAAAACTGGCCTAAATAGTATGCTATATTCGTCCCTGATACCGCTTGGCCACTCTTCTGCTCTGTCCATCTGACTTGTCTGTTGGTCCACATGTATGTTAATTAAGAGATGTTCCTGTTTTTCCTGCTCTAGATCATGCACTGGCAGTCACGACAGCCCACGTCATGTCTGGGAGGATGTCTCGGGACCTCAAACAGAGGATGGAGTGCTTCCATGGCAACGTAGACAAACGAATCATCTTCAAATGGTTCTCTGAACTCTTTTCGGTATGTATAGCACAGAAGTTTCAATTAGGCCACTAAACCACATTAGTAGTAGCTAAATTTCAGAGGAGGCAATAACTTTGAGTCAGGAGTGCTTCATATACCAGTTCAAGTTGGAATTGTGATTCATCCATATTCTACAATATTCATGGGTATACATATAGGTCATGTCTTGTTCACAACTTAATTTAATTGGGACTATAAGGAGCTGGCAAACTATCTCTATTTTTTTCAGGGGATACGAGGACAAAAAGTTGGGGGCATACGATACAGATTAAAGTAAACCAATTACTACAATAGGCTTGTGGAGTATGTAGCATACTGTTTGACATAATACTCATACTATATTATAACATCTTTTTGTTTGACATAATACTCATACTATATTATAACATCTTTTCACTAAGAGAACCCACTAGTTCCTTCCTTTTCATTGACAAATGGGACATTATAGACCACTTGCAGGTCATTATAGGGCCTTGTTGAGCCATTTGTTATGTGAAAAATTACAAAATGCTACTTCTTCATCATCTTAGATTGCAAATCCATTTCATCTCCAGCTGGTGACATTGTTAGAGTAATTCGTTCGTTCAGCTAGAGTGTTAAACCCTTCGAGTAGATAGCCAATTTGTTGTTTTAACACACAAAATTGTGATAGAAGTTTATAAAAATAATTCCTTCAAATTTCCTTTGTTTCCAGGCTCCCTCGGGCCTGAAGAATCTCTGGGAGTTGGTACTAGTGGTTAGCGGCCAGGATGATTCATCACTCTCAGAAGACTACAGTAAAGGAATTATGCATGTCAAACATCTCTGTAAATATAAATCAGTAAGTTTCTAGGTTTCTTGTCTGTTTGCCTTATTTTTTACAGTAAATGCTATCACGATACTCCTGTGTTCCTAGGGCAGTACCCTACAAACTGGGGGCTTCAAAGTCTCAGTCAGGGAACCTCAATGATGGGGCAACGGCAGTGAACCTCGATGACTGGTCATTAGCAGGGGTTTATCCAATAATAAGTTTGCCTCCTGAATCTTCCTGCCATTTCCCAATTTGTTGTGACCCTCAAAGGGTTCGGGAATGTAGATTGAAAGTGCTTTTGTGAAGATTGTCCTGTTTTTCATTAATATTGCTATGGTGTTCAAGTTCACATGGTGCATGTGTAGAAACAGACTGAAATAGGATATATACAGAGTTTGAGGCACGGAAATATCCTTACATTCGAGAATATAAAAGAGTGCGATCCTCTCATGATGTCCTTGAAGGAATAATGAATGAGAAGTGACCAAGAGGGAGAAACAGAATTATGCTGAACCGAGATGACACAGACTATTCTTCTATGAAGATGAATGCAGAAGAGTATTTGATATAATTTTGTGTTTGGTGAGAGACCTGTTATTACCATTTAGGAGTGTGAGCCCTGATGAGGACCATGTTCTCCATTAACAATCATTGTAATGAATCACCATATTCTAGAACTTTTATTTGTATTGCCTCATCAGTCTGAAGCCCAGCAGCTGGAAATGGCCAAGGTTCACAAGATTGGTGCCCGGAGCAGGGAGGACAGACTGCGGGAGGCAGCCAGTATACAGATCAAACTGGGCAACGTACAGAGATACTGTGAGCTGATGGTTGAGCTGGGAGAGGTGAGCCTCCTACTCATGTATGTCTATCTATGTGTGTGTGTGTGTATTCATCAGGTTAAGCAGCATGGGATAGCCAGGAGGCAGCCAGTATACAGATCAAACTGGGCAATGTACAGAGATACTGTGAGCTGATGGTAGAGCTGGGAGAGGTGAGCATCCTACTCCTGTATGTTTGTATGTGTGTGAATGTGTAGGTATGTGCATCAATCTGAGGCTAAGCAGCTCGACATCACTTCATTACCTGTGGTAGAACTCATTACTAATAGCCCTCAAACAAGATGGGCAATATTACCTATATATTATTATGGCATAAAAAGTACATGGTACAAAGAGTACAGTGGCCTTGTCATCTAAACCAAATTATGATCTCATCCTGATGTGTTTGTCTCTCTCTGCATTCACATGTATGTCAGCTATGCACTATATAACTTGTGAACACCAAAACTGTGATTCAATGAGAATTATAATGGTTAGGAATTGAAAATGGCAGTATAGCTGGAGGATTTTCTCATTCTCTGCTGAAGGCAAAAGGAATCTATGCGATGGTGCGGACCTGTGTATGTGAACATGATAACTAGTGCAGAGACTCCATGCTCGGTATGTAGGTTTGACATATGGAGTATTATCATTATTATAATTATTGAATATACTTATAAAGCACTGTTAGTACAGAGTAATCGATGGCGCTGTACAAAGACACGTGATAAAAATGTGTTTGCGAACTCCTTTTAAAACTTGAAAGCGAGCATACTCTTTTGAATACTCTTAGAGTCCTGGGCACTAAGACTAAGAGATCTTCGCGTCTCACATACCAAGTCCGATACCCACTGGGTACTTGATCCCTATTGTTTTGGGGTCTTGTGCAAGGTTATTCAAGGTCAACTGAGGTCAAAGTCTGGAAACCTTGGACGTGCTATTACTAGTGAATGGAAGAGTGCAAAGACTTCATACTTAGTATGTAGGTTGCCCATATGGAGTACATGATCCCTATTGTTTTGGGGTCCGATGCAAGGTCATTTGGGTCCACAGAGGTCAAAGTCTGAAAACATTTTGAACATGAGTACTAGTGAAGGAAATGTTGCAGAGACTTCATACTCAATTTGCAGGGAGACCACATGGAGTACAACATGATTCCTATTGTTTTGGGGTTTGGTCTAAAGACACCTGGGGTCCACAGAGGTCAAAGTTCTTAAACCTTGTGAACACTATAACTTGTGAACAAAAAGGTGCAGAGACTTCATACTTGGTATGTAGGTTGTCCATATGGAGTACATGATCACTATTTTTTTAGTCTGGTTCATGGTAATTGTGTTGGAAATCTTCTTTGTGGCAATGAGACAAGGAATCACTACCCATTGTTGCATTCCTTTTACCGTTTCTTGACCATTTTTATACTTCATTGCATTTCAGTGGGAAAAGGCATTGTCAGTGTCACCTGCAGTGTCCCTGAAGTACTGGAAACAGCTTACTGAAAGGTATGTAACAATCATCTTCATATCTCAATCATCCCATGAAGCACATGGTGTGTCTCCTTGTTGGCTTCCCATGGCCCTGTTTCACCAAAATTTGATTGGTATGGGATATTTTCATTGCAATCAAAATTGAGATGAACACCACCCGCCACAACGAGCCGAACACAACACAGATTGCTAAGGCCATTGAGAGGAAGTATTTCCAATTCACCGCCCCTTAGTTCTTGAATTTGTAACTAAGCAATACCAGTCAAGGTGACACAAACAACGCGAGGAAGAATCTGAAATCATTTCTATTCTAAGTCCCTCTTTTATTTCATGATGATGCTGTTGTTCAAGCTCTTCAATCTTGACATACTAATTTGTATGTATGTATGTAAGATTGATCGTTTCTCTCTGTGAAACGCCTCGGACACACAGACGGCATGCTTTGTCGGACAGCCCTGCAGAGAAGCCTCATCATCTGACGTTTCAGGTTGCGAGTCCATTCGCATTGCCATGTAAAATAACCCAATTATTTGTGGACAGGGACATCAACCTTTCCTCGAAACAAACTTCAACTTTTAGCTCACTCTAGCCATATTGCTAAGTGAGCTATCGTGATCATGCATGTCTATATATTCATCTGTTCACAATTGATTTTCGAATTGCTATTCTTCCGACACCTTCATTGGGTATTAATGATGACCAAGTGATGGGGTGAAGGGTGGTCCAAATTGGTCCAAAGTCACTCGGTAGACCATTCAGGCCACTTTGTCACAATATGCCAAATGCTTCTTTTTCACTTAGAGTTTGAATCAGATAATCATGAAAGTTGGTCATTATTATCAGGTATCAATGACACATATGAGTGTTCAGGGATTTGAGGTGAAAGGTCATTTGGTGAAGATGTATCAGATATTTCTCCAAGACTTTCGATTTGATGCTCATGAAAGTTGTTCATTAATATCGACTACCAATGGGGTGTCCAAATAAGGAAATATCGAGACTTCAGTCCCTACAGAATAGAGCTGCTCGTATTATACACTATGTCAGTCGGAGGGATTGCTCTTCTATCACCTTGCTCAATGAGCTCCACTGGCTGCCTGTGGGGAAACGTATAATTTTAAAAACTCTGTTGTTAGTGTATAAGGTTCGCAATAATCTTGCTCCTGGTTACCTTGGTGGAACCCTTGCTAACTATGTTCCCTCCAGAAGAGGCTTGCGCTCTGGTGATGATTTGTATCGTCTCAATCAACCAATCTGTAAGAAGAGAA